>JACXGJ010002938.1:7048-59356 GCA_016801105.1 Esox niger
GGTCATATGAGTGTAACAAGCAGAGACACATGGAACGGCCAACCAGTACCTGTGTTTTGGAGTGAATGATGAGGATATGAAATGCTGAAACAGCAGGAGCCCAGAGTCTGCCAGCAGTCCCCCCCCCCCCCACTCAGCTCCACACAGATCAATGCCTTCTGTTTGGACTAGCACTAAAACCTCACACTGCAGTGATTAGAAAACACATTAGTGTTGATCAATTAGGAGTAAAACGCAATGTTACATTATTGATGGGGCCCCGAGCAATTTACACACACCAGCCTGTTAGTGGGCTAGGTGGAGTCGCCAAGTGAGGGGGAGAGGGAGGGAGGGCGGTGTGTGTCTGTGTGATGCATAGACCCAACAAACGCAAGGCGCCACACGGTATTGACAGCGCTGCCTGGCCTGAATGCCTGATTAGGTTCTCTGGGGCCCCTTTGCCCTGACACACACACAGACACACACAGTACATGGACTCCATTATCTCAGGACAGTGTAGTTAGGAGATAGACTCCAGCAGGACTCTCCATTTCCCCGAGCCTGGCCTGCCAGGGACCAGAGAGGTATGTTTCAGTCAGTCACTCTGGCCAGGCCCGGAGAGGACATGGATCTGCCTCTCCACTGACACCGCAGATCAGACAGTCAAACAATGCACAGGTTAGATTCATTTATTTATTACTACCATGTAGTACAAGTTGTAGCAATACAGTTAAAAGTATGTCATGTAAAGATGTTATTAAGCATAGGAAACAGTACCCCCCTAATATTCACTCCTTAATGCTTCCTCAACATCACCCCCACCCTATAAGTCTCTTGACAGTAGCACTCAGTCTGTGTGTTGTTTCGAAGACCGGAGGTGGGGTTCAGGGTGAAAATGTTGAGATTATGATGTATGGTAGTAAACAGTGGATAGCTGTGGCTGCAGACAATCTGTCTGCATATCGGGACCCCCTTAACCCTGTTAACTCTTTCCGCTAGCCAGGCTAATCCTTTAGCGCTGCCGCTTTTCTTTTTGATCTATACTACCATTAGAAGCTAATGGGACTTCTCTCACGCTAGCCGTTAACGCTCATTAAGGAAAAAGGAGGGAGAAAAAGAGACGGGGGAGAAAGCCGAGGGAATAGCTTTGACCCGAGGGGTCATCATAAATCAATTTGGGTTCCCCTTTGGGGCTTGGATAAGACAGGAGACTGGAACCATATGAGAAGTGTATGAGCTGTGCTAGGCTAACACTGTGGGGTATAAATACAGACTGGTGTAAAATGGGTTAGCCATTAGCGTAGCAGTGCCTGGACTTGCACTCCACCTGAGATGTAGATGGTTTTAGTACTTTTATATGGTTTTATTACAGATGTAAATGGCTTTATTACAGATATAAATGGTTTTATTACACAGGTAAATGGTTTTAGTACACAGGTAAATGGTTTTAGAACACATATAGATGGTTTTAGAACACATGTAGATGGTTTTAGAACACATGTAGATGGTTTTAGAACACATGTAGATGGTTTTAGAACACATGTAGATGGTTTTAGTACACATGTAGATGGTTTGTGTACAGATGTAGATGGTTTGTGTACAGATGTAGATGGTTTGTGTACAGATGTAGATGCTTTTGGTGCAGATGTTGAGGTGAAAGGTTTGTGTGCATTCATGAGACAGTGTGAGGTTGACTCACTTTTGCAGCGCTGATGACTGTAGCGGTGTACGACTGGGCATTGTCCCCGCAAGCACCGCCACGAGATTGGTGACATCGGATCAACTATTGAGAAACAGAGCAAGAGAGACAGAGGCCCACAGAGACACAGATATGCAGAGACACAAAGAGACGGAGACACAAAGAGACGGAGACACACAGGGACGGAGACACACAGGGACGGAGACACACAGGGACGGAGACACACAGGGACGGAGACAAAGAGACAGAGGTAACAAGACACAAAGAGAGACACATAAGAAACAGGATGAGGGGTAGCACTGATCCCAGGTTCTCCTACATTACATACATCCCAGCCTATCCCAGACCAACTACTCTTCGCTCATAAAATCTGTCAACATCCCATCCTCCAAGTACTGGAGTGCCTAAAGACCAAAAGACAATCTAAATTATCCATTGAACGTATTGCAAGAGGCTGGATCAAAAAAAAGCTTTCTAGTAGCTACAATGAACGCCTATTGGAAGATTGTTAATACATTTTCTTTGATATGGTTTTGTGTGTGTGTGTGTGTGTGTGTGTGTGTGTGTGTGTGTGTGTGTGTGTGTGTGTAAGTGTGGGGGGGTCAAACCTTGTTGTCAGCGTAGGCTAGCCAGCGGCCTCCCAGGGCTATGGGGTTTAGGTTGGGGCCAGGACAGGGGAAGCAGGCTAGAGACACACAGGAGGAAATCAAAACAAGCTTAGTTTAGTTTTGGTTAGGTGTTGTGTTTACAGGTCCACACATTGCCTCAGGGATCTATATGCTTCCCCAAAACATATAGCGGGTGTGTGTGCTCGTCTTTCCCATTGGGATCTGTGTGTCTACCAGTCAATCTAGACAGGAGCTGTCACCCACTTTATTGGGTGCCACAGACTCCATTAGGTCATGATGTGACTCAAATAAAAAGAAACACATGCAGTCGCCTTCAGACACACATAAACACAAGTACACTATACAAATGGAGGTCAACACACAAACACGGATGGGTACAAACAGCCCATAAATTCACAAGGAGATGAGCTATCAGTGTAAACTATAACCAATGTTTCCACCCAGTCGAGCAGATGTTGATGTAAACTGTCATGGTACAGTATACCTCATCCTACTGATATAAACAGAGCCACACAGCACAAGATCTGGGTTCAATAAATATATGAAATCATTCTCAAAATGGTACCGGTGCCTGATAGAACTTGTCTGCCGTGGCCAATATATTAGCTGTGAACCCTGTCCATTTGATCCAACAGGTAGGCTAAATCAAACGCCCAGGGGATCCAAAGGCTACATCCAAAAGCATTTGAACCCAGTTCAGCACAGCACATTCAGCATGCCACAGAACTCACCACTACACACAAACAAATGTGTAAACAGGGAGGGAGAGACGTGATGGATAATGCCACATTGCCGTGAGCAACTAGGACAAATAAGCTGGTTCACACACACACACACACACACACACACACACACACACACACACACACATACCCCAAATGACAGCTGCACGCACACACACAAAATCCCATATGCTGACAAGTAAACACGCACACCACCAATGAGGTCATGTGGGTGCACAGAGAGAGGTTTGGCTGAAATGAACGCAGCACACAGGACGCCATGGAGTCAGATAGTCCTGTAGCAAGCAGCAGGGTCGGAGCTAGGAGTCCAGGAGGCGTGGGGTGAACAGGACCCGAGGTAAGCCACAAGGCCCTGGAACGCAACATCCTATCCGAAGCCAGGGGAACCCATCCCACTCAGCCCAGCGACTGACATTACAAGTGTCTGACCGTGGAGAGAGGGGGAGAAGAGGAGAGAGGAAACGAGAGAAAACGTGTAGAAAAGGAGACAAGCGTAAAACTAATGAGAACGGAGGAAAAGAGAAAAGGCAGAGGACTGAACTTAAAGTAGAAGGGGATATATAAGAGATGAATCACCCAACTCAAATGTACACCCCCTCAGAGACCTGACTAATATCTCTACTCACCAGGACACACCCTTCTGTGACTACTGAAAAGTGGTTACTAAAACAAGCCACATTAAAGGGTGCCTGTGTTATTCCTTTATCTCCCCAAAGACACAGACACATACTGCAGGGCCCTGGGAAGATTTGGAATGAATGATATCACTGTCCGGTGAACCCAGCTATCCAGACATGGATATTGATGTCAGGCAGACCAGTCAACACATTAACTAGACCCTTTCCTCCTAACAGAGGTTTATCGTCCACGGGCAGCAATGGTCTTGGTACATTATACCGTTTTATGCCTTCCTGCACAGTGCCAGAGGTTACGTGCAGTTGGGCACAGCAGACTAAGAATACTTGGAAACAGAAAACCTTGATGGATAGACAAGTTGAAATAGTACCTCCATTTTATTTCAATTTGTCTCCATTGCGCGGCATCTCTACATGACCTAGGTGTTAATTAATTATATGATATTAAGATTACAGCCAGGAAGGAATTGTCATCAAGGGGTGGTTGGAAGGTGTTCCAAAGTAGTATGTGAAGGAAGGGGACATGAATAAATCATCATCTTTTGGTGAATCTCCTCTCCCCTCCTTGAGGAGGCTTGTTGGTTTAGGTACCACAGGATAAAATGGTCCCCAAGCACAACTCTTATTGCATATAGAATTTGATAACACTGCTTAAAAGTGGAATGGAGTTTAATTTAAAGTGGATGTGGTAGTGTGAAAGTGAGTGTCTGTGGAAGTTATTTTAGACTTCTGGAAAAATCCGTCACAATACATTTGGGAAGCCCAACTGATTTTTAGTTCAGAAATAAAACGTAGAGCAGCGGCTCTTAACAGGGGGGTCTAGGCCTCAGGGAGATGTAAAGGAAAAGTGTGATAAAAACGATTCCCTCAAATTCTTACATATGGTATACCGATATTTTGTTCTGTTAGATATTACATTTTAAAACACTGAAACTCAAACTCAATTATTTTAAGTTGAGATTGGTTTCATGCCTCAACATATTCAAAATAAAACTGAAACATGTTGCTTGTATAAGTACTCAGCCCCGACACATTGGTTGGCTGGTCTTGAGAAATGGGCAGTGTATTATTAGGTTCTGAGCCACACAGCGTTTTGTGTCTTTGCCAGCAATCTTGGTCTCATCTAACCTGCATCTACTTTCATGCTTTCTGGCAAACTGCAAACACGCTTTCAGATTGTAATTTTTGAGTAACGGCTTCTTCCTTGCCACTCTCCCATACAGGCCAGTGTTATGTAGAGCTGTTGATATGGTTGAGTGGTCCACTATTATTTCATTCCCAGCCACTGAACTCTCCCTGGCTTCTCTCACAAGTCTCCTTGATTGAGCCCTGAGTTGAGGGACAGCCTTTTCTTGGCAGTGCCTGGGTGAGTGCTGGAGTATCCACTTCCTGATTATTTATCCAACTGGGCTCAATGGGCGATCCAAACACTTGGATAATATTTCTCTAATCCAGATGATTGAAAAAGAACAAAATGTCAATGTAGAATTTTGAATTCAGTAATATGAGAAAATGTATCAAGATATCAAGTAATAGAAAAAATAAGGTACTGGACACAAAAACAGAAAAGCCTAACAAAATAAATTCCTTAAAAGATAATGAATTTTATAAAAAGAAATCACTGAAATGTTCCATATAAGGGACACATGTATGTCAGTAGCTTTTGCCTCGCAACTCTCATCAGAACATTTACTTTCTCTGCCCAGGGTTGCCTACTAAAGTTTTTGCTCTTGGATAAAAAATATGAATAGAGAGCCCAAAAATGCAGGGTCAGACCATCCCTTCAGGAGGGCATGCGTGTTGCCCTTTCAAAGATTATCTCCACCGTCGACCAGATTCTTCTCAGAAGCCGCAACGGTCCTCACATTGAGCGAGCAACATTTTCAATTACAGTCAGGCCTTCTGTATTTAAAAATGTTATTTTTTAAGGCAATTATTATTTTATGTATAATCAAACAATGTGGGCTAAGGGCACTGGCAATAGGCAATGTCATTTTAATGAACACAATGAAAACATTCACTTTTGTAACACTAAGCAGGAAAGGTCCTGAAAAATGTTCTTGATCCAATGGGGGGATCAGGGAGGCAAAACATTTGACAACCACTGATGTAGTGCAGTATAGTGTGACAATATTTTTATTTATTTTTCTCACGCAAATATGGAGGAGGGCTATGCTAAATGGTGATGGAATATGAGATCAGCCAATTAAGTCAAACAGTTTCTTTGTCCACTCCTGGTATAGCCACCTTTCAAGTTCCTTTGTGAGTCACTGTAAAACCAGTTTGCTGGCCACAGAAAGCCAGCCAGTGGACGAGATGAATCACAGGGTAACACTGCCAGTATCTGTCTTTAGTTAGATGTTTGTTTGGGTTGGGAGATGCCAGCGTGACACAGACACGCTGGTCTTTTGGTGATGAGATGTTTGTGTGGAATATGCTGATGTGTTAAGTGAATGAACTGGGCTGGCTCTGGCTCTGTGTTTGTGCTGCTGGCCATCACACACCATACTTTTGGCAATCTTACAGACAAACACAAAAAGACACAGCAAAGATAGAGCATCTGTTCCATGCTGATATGTCAATTGATTTCAATGAAAAGTAGATTAAATTGTTAGGACTGATCTCTGTATCCACTGTTCTAGTCTGGGCTTGTGTGCGTGCAGAGAGCAGCGTAAAAAGAATAAAGCAAAGCCACAAGGGAAAAGAAGCCCATGTGTCATCAGGCTCAACATGAACACAGAGACCAATGCTTTATCATCGACATTTAACAAATTCCACGGCTCTGTCCTAAACATCACCCTTTACCCTAGTGTGCTACTTTTGTCCAGTCTCCACAGGACTCTGGTCAAAAGCAGTGGACTATACATGTAGTAGGATGCCTTTCGGGAAGCAGTGAAATCACAGCGTCTTACTTGTAACAAAGAACTTTTTGGTGAATGTGCAGCTGTCAAATGCAGCGATCTTCTCTTGCAGGGCCACAACTAGAATCCTGTAAGAATCAGGAACATTGCAATTAGGGAGGTGGCAAAATCTTCACGGCAAGCGTGCAAATAGAAACATCAATCGTCTTAGAAAACAATGCATGACTCAAAACAATGTTTTTAGAAGTGAAGATGCTACACATACTCCTTGTTGCAGTGGAGGTCATAGATGGCCGTCTTGAACTGAATGGACTTGACCATGTCACCCGATCTCAGAGAGTAAAGGTCCACACAGCAGTATGGAGGACTGGTCCTGGGTACAGAAACACAAGAAGTGCATCCTTTATTTGAACTGTTCTCTGGAAAAGAGGCACAACATTCAACAGCTGTAAGTGAAAATCAGATGCCAGTAGAGCCCAGGCTCAGGCCACTGGCAGTCACTGAATCACACATTGAAAAGGCAAAGTGGTGAGGGGCTGGCGGAGCCACGGACAAGACTAACCATCTCTTCATTGTTTCTCTTTTTCACCCCAAGAGGATTTACACAAGATTTGTTTCCAATCTCCCTCTCTGTCTTTTTGGCAAGTCTCTAGTGTGACCCAACAATGAAGGAGAGGGGAAAGGGGTTTTGAGGGAAATGGTTTGTCATGTAACACACATTTACTGGAGGCCTTCTATCATCACAAGAAAAGGAAGAGGCCAACACCAGCCAGTGGCTGCTGGCAATGTAAAACAAGGACATAAATCTTCATCAATGGTTCAATCCTACTTTCTTCCCTCTCCGTGTCTTGGTCGTCCTCCCCCCTCTCCTCTAATCCCCTCTCCCTGTCTCTCCTTTCCCACCTCCCTCTCTGACTTCTCTCTCCTCTTGATCTTTCCCCTTGTTCCGCTCTCACTCTCCACACTGGCAAAGCTGTTGTTGCCACATTCATCGGCTCTCGGAAGAGCGATGTGTTGGTTTTGTTTCAAGAACCATTGAGGTTGTTTGCTTTCAGCAGGCTATTTACTCTGGTGTATATTTTTCAAAATCCTCTTCTCATGAAAAAAACTCAAATGAAGTCTGTTTGTATTTAAAACGCTATGTTCAGTGTCACCGTACAATTTCAGAGGAGATGCCCAAGCTTACACCATAATTTAGACAAGTTCCATTTCGATTTAGCCTGGAAACACGAAAAGTTATTAATATGAAAGTCAGATCCCATCTCCTGGAGCACTAGCCCAACTTCTACTCCAATGAACAGCATTGGACAAAACACCATTATAAGGTTGAAATGTCCGTCTGCATTCCCAATCACTGAAACCGTCCGACAGGCCGACCGACCGGCTGGCCTCTCCCTTCTCTTCTTTATGGTGGAAAAGATCTGCTTCTTCCATTGAGGACTCTCTCTGACAGTTGCAAACAGTGGATGACATACTGCGGCCGAGCCGTTGAGAAAATTACCCTGTTTCAAAATATGCACATATCAGGGCATCACAAGTGGCCAAGACATCTTAAACTGGCCGCAAAGCTCAGGGAACATGGAAACACTTAGGGGAGAGCTGAATGGTAAAAAGCTGCAGGAACTCTTCTCCATGTGCTACTCGATAGCCCTGAGTGGCAGCCATGGAGAACCAGAGTGGGTTCATTTCTCATAATTCTTCCAATGAGGGAATCTTTGAATGGAGCTGATGACAGAGGGCAGTCTGCCTGCACCTCTTCCTTCTGCCCTCTCCTGGTTCACTCTCGCTTCTCTACCTTGTTTTCCTTTCCTTCATTCATGCGCTCGTTTTCTGAAGTTTTTTCTGTTTTCTCTCACTCTCTTTCTTACTCTTCTTCATTCTTTGTCAGTACACATGGCCCTTGTTTAACTGCATTTGGATAATGTCGTTCGTGTGTGGACTGGCTGTAGTCGTGTCGATACAGCTCCATGTCTGCCTGGGTATTGAGCAGGGCCGGATTAGTAGCCTAGCAGTAAGTGTTGAGCCAGTGACCTAAAAGATTGCTGGATTGAATCGTTGAGGCGTTACGATGATCTGGTAATCTGCCCTTGATTAAAGGCTCTTACTTGCTCCGGGGTCATGGTCAATAATGATCCCTACCTGTGACCCCACTGTCAGAGTCATAGGGCATGTGCCAGAAATGCATTTCATTTTCGCACCAGATTTGTATTTAAAGGAGAAATATAAACCCGCTATGTAGGACAGACAGAAACAGCCTATTCCCCCGGGACTTTATGCACTTCCAACATGCTCTGTTGGCCCCGGTCTGAGAGCAGAGTATTTAATAATGTCATCAATATTCATCATCATCATCATCATCATCATCACTCCCCATACAAAGCTCCTTCCTAAAGGATCTGCTCCATGCCTGATCTAGGGCCACAGTTCCAGCCAGTCTCTCCGTTGTTCTGTCTGTCTGTGTGTGTGTGTGTGTGTGTGTGTGTGTGTGTGTGTGTGTGTGTGTGTGTGTGTGTGTGTGTGTGTAAGCGGTGCTACTCCACAGTGCCAGCAGGAGCAGACACGAACACTGCTCCACACACCCACTGACACAGCCAGCCGCATCACCCAACACCCAGCGCGCACACACACACACACACACACAAACACGCATACACACGCCCGCACGCACGCACGCACACACACGCGCACACACACACACACACACACACACACACACACACGCACGCACGCACACACACACACACACACGCGCACACACACACGCGCACACACACACGCACACACGCGCACACACGCACACACGCGCTGTTGAATCCATTTTCCCAAGCCCGTGGCTGGATACTCAGCAGCAGCTCCGGCGCCACGGGAGCCCTCAGATCTCCCTGCCCAGCCAGAGACATAAAACATTGTCTCACACTGTGTGTGTGTGTGTGTGTGTGTGTGTGTGTGTGTATACATGTGCTTGCATGCCTGACACTGTCTGCACATTTGTGTGTGCACGCACGTCTGTCTGGATGTGTGTGCCAGTCGAAGTGTCTGATGTTCTGCATGCATGTCTCTCTGTGTGTGTGTGTGTGTGTGTGTGTGTGTGTGTGCGTGTGTGCATTCTTCACTTCATTCCCTGTAATAGGTAGGGGTAAATTATTCTTGTTGACCTCCATTCACTTCTGCAGCAGCCAGACTTAATTCTGATCTGCTGGCCTCACACGAAGAGATCTAAGCATATGATGATCCTGTCTGGCACATCCATCATTACCAATCATAGAGAATCATCCAAAAAGACAACTTTTCCTAACTTGTCTTCTGGCGGCTCCACTATCGATTTCAACATTATCACTGAGTGTAGCTCGATTTCAACATTATCACCGAGGTCAGCTCAATCTAATCCAAATGCTTTCTACGAAATAACAGGCGCCCAGATTGATTCACTCATGGGGACAATGATGATGGCCCATCCGTCCCTGTGTTACAGAATCAAAATGGCACACGATTTGAACTGTTTTGTCCCGGGCCGAATTTTAACTAATGGCTGTGTTCTAATGGAGCCAGGGCAGGGTCAGTGGTAATGTGATTTCCTGGTGCTGGGGCGCGGAGGCGTGGGTTGAAAGCCATGCTAAATCATCATTACCGTTATGGATCAGGGCTAGATGTCAGTCCAGCAACATGTTAAGGTGACACTGAGCGCCATCCTCAGTCTCAGTAAAAGGACTGTTAAGGTGGCCTATTAGATCAATGTGTCAATTACCATTTACTGGGATTGGCCTTTTGGGCCTGAATTGATGCCAACGACAGGGAGTTTGAAGAGAAGGGGTGGGGGGGTGAGAGGGAGAGGCAAGGATATAGTTGAGAGAAAGACAGCGTAGGAGATGGATACGGGGTCGAGACTGTCTCACACACACACACACACACACACACACACACACACACACACACACACACACACACACACACACACACACACACACACACACACACACACACACAAATAGAGGTACAGATACAAGGCGACAGCCTTGACCTCTGGACGACAATCTAATCCCGCTGGAGTGGAACGGTTCAGTTGGCCCATGGCAACGTTCCCATTGCTTCTCACGCGGAGGGATCCCCTCATATAACAGTCCTCATAAATGACTCAGCTAATTACTAGCTCGAAGGTTGGAAAGCAGCCAGAGACACACCTGTTCCATTCATCTCCCTCCCCCTCACTACGTCCACTGGGCCGGCCAGGAAAACAGACATATGTCCTTTATGAAAGCCCCGTCTCAAGTGGCCTGCACCCATATTTCTGGGCCTCGTCCAGCACAGAACATCTCACTGCTGCCCGGCCTGCTGTAGCGACTAAACCAAACTTGAAAGAATTTCCACAACAGGACGGTTGTGACTTTTACAACCAGGGTAGAGGAGTAATTGTAGCAACACGTCAGTTTACAAGCGTTATTATGTCCATTATGTAAGACATGCCATTTGATCAGTAGAGGGTTTCTTCTGTATGAAAGACATTTTTGACATCTGTTATTTTAGCTACAGCAAGACGGTGCTGCGAGCTGGGCTTGCACTTATTCCCCGGGAATAACTTCTGGTCGATGGGACCGGGGGAGGTTTTTAATCCATACGTTTTTATGAACTTGAGTGGAACCGATGGACAGAAACCACACACTTCATGTGGTAGGCTTCGGATGGCTAGAGCGCAGGGGATCTAGGGAAGTCTTAAAGCGGGAAAAAAAAAATAGGCAAATAAATTAATTTACAAGGAGGGGACGTCACCACGTTTCCAACTGCAGCTCAGCGCCAGCTCTTTACGAGCTCCCTGAATACGAACAGACGATTTCAAATTGCATGCTGTGAAAATCCAAAACAAACACGAACGCATCTGCAGTTCCAGATGGCAGAGCAGCCGAAAGAGTGGACAGGCTGGAGTGACAGAGGAGACGGCGGTACAATACCGAAGATGCCCCCCTAGACTGCCTAGATAAACATTGTGGGCTGGCACCATTACTGTACACCTGTGTAACAGTTACAAAGACTGCCATGAAAATGAAACAAGTGAGACATTCTTCCAAGAGCAGGGCCGACACCCCATCTTGGGTGTGTCACGGTCGATTATGACAGTGAGCGCCAGTGGGCGGTGCACAATTACTCTCACATTATCCACATTCCGCAGGGCATTCCTTGTCTCATCGTGCTCTAGCGACTGCCGCGGTGTGTCAGATGGCAAAAGAACGGCTACAAACTGCAGTAACGGGTTCTGTGGTAGCTTGACTGACCAAAATGACAGTCATCTAAATGTCAGTGACCGTCACAGCCCTACAAGCAGTTGAGATCAGTGCAATAAATAAAATTGCCGCAATTACCGATTTTTTTACATTAAAATAACTTCCCAGCAGCAGAGCACCCTGAATCCCACTGCTGGCAGTAAGAGGCACTGTTCCCAATGATCTGCAGATCAAAATATCCCAGGGCAATGAATGAGACACCGTGCTGCCTTTTAGATTGGATGTTAATCGGGTGTCTTGAGTCTCTGTGGTAACTGAAGATCCCATGGATCTGACCGTGAGAGTAGGGATGTTAACTCTGGTGTCAAGGCCAAATGTCCAGTCTGGCCCTCCTACCAACATGGCTACCTAATCATCAGCCAGCTTCCAATTTACTCATTCATACCCTGTAAATAGTGTACAGGTTGTTGCTGTAAATTACAACATACTCTCAGTCAACTGACCTGGTAAAATAACAAAGTACAAATCCCTGGAGTTCAATAGGTTGAACGCAGACCGAAGAGAAACAGGTCAGTCAAATGTATTACTGGAAAGAAAAAAATTTATCAAGGTCTAGCGCTTAACAGAAGAGGCACGCTATTCGAAACGAGCTCACATTGTGGTGTTTTCAAAAATGTGTTACACATAAAGCCCGGACAAATTTGTAGAACTAATAATTGGCCAGAGATCAGACGCATGAGGCCGTACATTTATGACAGATATTTCTGCAAACACGCACATGAAAACTATCACTCTGTTTTCATAGGCATCAGTTGAGATGGGTGGTATCGGAGGAAAAAAAAGACTCAAATTCTGTCACAATATTCAAGTTCAAGTTTCCTTCTGTCTCCCACTCCCCCTCTCCCTCTCCCTCTCCCCGCCTCCTCCATGGAACCCTCAACACACAACAAACGCTGGCCACATCAGAGGCAGCTCAGGGGCCTGGGGGGGGCGAGAGGGGGCCGGTGATTCCGGCATGCCGCGGGCATTAGCGGGAAAGTAATTAGGGTAAAAAGTTCAACCACAGCTCCATGTCTGCTGCACTGCCAGAAATACATTTCCTCCTCATTCAGTACCGTACCTTCACCACCAACAAGCATATTGGAAACACATTGCCCCGCCAGTGTGTGTGTGTGTGTGTGTGTGTGTGTGTGTGTGTGTGTGTGTGTGTGTGTGTAAATCCCTTGGTCACCTATGGTTTTGGAGTGTTTAAAGGCTTCCAAAATTATCTGAATTTTCATGTTGGAAGACAATTTCTCCACAACATAATCAGTGTACAAATATGTAGTTGGTCTACATTTTTTTTAGTAGTGTCATAAACTTAAAAATGATGAACCCAGAAATATTGCCTTTATTATCTGCTTGAGCACTTCCATTCAGGTAAACCTGTGTCCTGGTCTCTTGGGGTGATCATAATCCTCATAATAATTCACATGTCCTGTTGCTTCACAATTATATTCCTGCTGTGAGAAATTGGCTCAAGCAGATAATAAAGGACATATTTCTGAGAAGCTGGATCCTACGTCTTTACAACGCCGCCTACGTCTTTACAACGCCGCCTACGTCTTTACAACCTCGCCTACGTCTTTACAACGCCGCCTACGTCTTTACAACGCCGCCTACGTCTTTACAACGCCGCCTACGTCTTTACAACGCCGCCTACTTCTTTACAACGCCGCCTACGTCTTTACAACGCCGCCTACGTCTTTACAACACCGCCTACGTCTTTACAACGCCGCCTACGTCTTTACAACGTCCCCTATGTGAAGTCATGCAACAAACACACTTCATAAGATTAGACAGAAAATGTTAACCCAGATTTACTCAGGCCCAAACAAATGTTAGTGGTATCAGAGTAGCCACCTACCTAAACAACAATAATAGCAGTGACTTCATATGGATCAGCTGCCAACATTGACTGGAAGAGTTAAACCTCCTCAATATAACATTGACAGCAGCGGAGTGGACATGAATATGTATCCGAGAAAACACATGGCTTGTATTTAATACACTTCTTGTCAGTTCATTGTTTATTCGCCAATTTTCTGTCTAAGTTAAGTGGAAACATACAAAGAACAGCATCTGGTCAAGTGTGACTTCCCTCCAAAATTTCAGCTTTCACACATAGAAACAATGTGGTGTTAAAGAGTCTATAGTCAAAAAGAATTAAAATAGCAGTTTATTATTAAAAGTCCATGTTCAGACAATGAATGCACTCAAAGCCGGCTACATGCAAAGAAAATTTGAAACGATTAGAAAATTCTTAAAAATCTGAGAGAGCTTCAAATGCATGTGGTACTCACATATAAACATAAATATTATTAAATGCTTCTGTTCCTCACTCAAAACTTCCTTTTCAACTTTTTGGAAAGGAAAGAAAAAGGTGGTCATTTTTTCTGTAGCTGTATATTGATAACTCAAACCAATTATAACAATAGTATTCCTCGTAATGAATACTTTCATTAGAAAGACAGCGTAGGAGATGTACTATTTTTTCATTTGTTTTCTTTTCTTCATAGATTTTTGAGTCATCCTTTCAAATGGGCCATGTTAACAAATGCATATAGCTGACCACAAAACAACCAAGCCTACACTCAGTGTCGATTAGATAATGGAATAGTTAAAAGTTCCCAGAATTTTGAGTTTGGGCTGCTGAAAGGTTTACCAGTCGAAAGTTCAAAAGCAATGGTGAAGGAGGCCTGATCAGGGAATGTGTGTATTCCAAGTGGCACCCTATGAACAAATACCTGTTTGCTTTTTTGCAGGCTTTTTATCCATCTACTAGGCTGTTGTCCTTCAGGTCTGCAAGAATTCAAAAATCCTTGTACATCAATGCAGCACCTGTTTCCATGGCGGGGTATTCCACCATCATTACGTTTTATTTATTACCCCTGTTTGGTCAGCCAGTTTGGCGAGAGCTAGGAGTCAGTGAAGATAGGCTTTGAACGTGAAGAAATTAGGAATGTTTCAGCACCATGGAAATTCTGGACAGTTCCATGGCCCATTTTCCAGCTGTGTGCGGCTGGATGCCTTAAGGCATGTGGTACCCAACTGGGTCTGGCTTTTCCTGCGGATATCAATTGGCATGACTCTACCAGGATTACACTTTGTAATAACACACAGAGTTGTTTGATAATAACTATTAGCATATTACTGTACTAGAAACAAAAAAATGAAAACCAATTAGTTACTGTACATACAACTCAACGAGCCTCATTAATTAACAAGGCAGATATAGATTGGCTGCCTGGCCCGTAGCAGCTTGCAAAAGAGAATCTATGGAAAACAGCTTTAGACTCTTCAAAAGGCATTGGACTTTAAAGGCTGGGGTCTTCCTATCCTTGGGGACCTTGAGTTATATGATTGTCCCGGTCTGCACGGAACGCAGAGGACAGACGGCCAAGATCTAAGCCGCAGCTAGCTGCACCTGAACTGTCCCTCAGAGGAATAGTCAGGGGGGAAGAAAGAACAGAGGAATTTATGAAAGGATGAGAGAACGTGTTGGTTCCAAATGGCACTCTATTCCTTACACAATCCACTACTTCTGACTAGGGCCCATTGGACTGAATCCAAAAGCAGTGCACTAAATCAGGAAAATGGTGTGATTTGGGACTAATAGAGGTAGGCTAAACGGCAAGAGCGTTCCCCTGATCCATTTATATCTCATGTACCATAACGGCTTCCTGGTAGAGAGAATGTGTTGTTAACTAGAGGGCACCTAGTTCAAATCCCTAGTGGACTGCTGTACACTGCTGTTTTCTTTACAAGACCTGGTCCTCAATCTGGTTTATATCCATTTACTGTAACTTACGCTCACACAAGCACATGCTCACGCACACGCTCTCGCCCACGCTCTCGCACGCACACGCGCCCCCGCACACGCGCCCCCGCACGCGCCCGCCCGCACACGCGCCCCCGCACACGCGCTCACACACGCGCTCGCTCGCTCACACGCTCACACACAGTTTGTGCAGCTAACCTCAACCTCATGGGGATCAGAAAATAGAAATTGCATGCTCCCTTGCCCTAATCTAAACCCTAAACCGAAACTTAACCCAAACCTAAACCATTACCCTAGTCCTAACCTTAACCTAACCCTAATCTAAGCCTCAATAAAGTAACATTTATGCCTAAATTTTACCTAGGTGTAATGCCTAACCTTAACCCTAAACTTAACCAACAATGCCTGGACCTAAAAGAAACCCCAATTCTAACTCCAAAATGTATTGTAAGTTTGACCCTAAACCTAAACCCTGAGTCAGAAATTGACTTTGGCCTCATGGGGACCGGCAAAAGGACCCCATGAGTCAAATTTCTTGTAGTTTTACTATTCTCATTGGGACATTTGGTCCCCATGAGTATAGTTAGACCTAAAACACACACACACAATTAATTACTATTGAAAATTAATACGATGTGATAAGAATTAGGAGGTCTAATAATATTAGCTGAATGTACCTTCTGTAAGTTCAGTATCACAACTCTGATATTCTGCTATTACAATTTCAAATGAAATTGCTAACGTACAGCAAAAACGTAGAATGAGCCGTGGCCTGAAAAGTCATTATGCCTCATTGTGACTGTAAAAGATGTTTATGTCTACCACTTCAACTACATTAAACTCACTTCCTATTTGAAGGGGAAAATTGGCGAGGCAGAACATATATTTTAGCCGACAGAAAACAGACGAGGAAGTCAAAATAAACGCTTCAGAATGAAGCCCGGGGCTGCCCTCCTTAAGCACCAAGTGTGTGTGTGAAAATGCCCGTGTGTGAGAGAAAGTAAGTGTAAGTTTGAATATAAGAGTATGGGCTGAGTTGTTGAGACTGAACAAAATATTTTTCAATGATGTCATCATCACCTTTCAAAGAACCTGACGGTCCCACTCATAAATTGAAAATATATAAAAGTCTGTGAAAAAAACAAAACACTATATTTAAATTCTGTGGACAGCTGGATGGCAAGAGACAGCACTGTCACTGTACACACATGCGCATGCACAAGTGCACACGCACGCACGCATACGCGCGCACACACAGAGGGTCTTCCATGGTGTGACTAAAAGAGCAGCCCAACGAACTCATGCTGGTATAAAAAGCATCACTTCACTAAATCCCCATAATCTGGTGCCTCTTCTAATACAAACGCCCTGAGATTTTCCATTTAATACACTTTAGAGGAAGATACCTCACATTTACCATGGCTAAACCTGTAATAAAAATAGCAATGAAAAGCACAGCTTAGTACCACAATAGGCTTTCCCTAAATCTCTTTGAAAATGTTTGGTGGAATGAGTGGGGTTTTCCCTACAGTACTGTAATTAATATCAAGGCATTAGGTGACAACAGGACTTAGTGGATAAAGCTTCGGGATAAAGACAAATTATGAACATGACAATCCCTCCCTTGTACGATCAATCCATCTTTGTTATTGACAGGTGTCATTTCATATCACACATAGCTTTCAACTTTCTGCATTAGACTGAAAGCGAGCGGATAAGATGCCTATAATGACTACTGAGATACAATACCAAACCTCAGCCTTCGTTCTGGAGGTGTGAAAATCCTCCCTCCAGACACATGAGATTTAAGGGACATGTCTATGGGAGGTTTCATCTATTGAGAAATCCCCAGCAGCTAAGACAGAGGCAGGCAATGCGAAATCATGACTGATGTAAAGATAAAAGTGAGCAACAAGAATATGCACCTTATGCAATGTTCCCTTTACTCCTTCACTGGTGCGCTGCGGGTATTCTCTATGGTAACACAAGACATGCTTCCATCCTCTGTGCATCAGGACTTTGGGTGTGAGGTTGTTGGAGTGGCCATGGGGACAAGGGCCTGCCAGAAACGCCGTTCCTACGGTCCCTGACTCAACCTCCTTCCCTGTTGCACCACCTCATGGGCCCAGGTCAAAAGCAGTGGACAATATAGGGAACATAGGGAATATAGGGGCCCATTTGAGACTTTAACAAACCTCTTTACAGCTGAACCCTAACCCTGGGAGTGTAGAGGAACACTGACAAACTCCACCATCCACCCTACAGCCACTGCCATCCGCCCGCCAACAATGACAAACAGTTGAGATGGCTTCACCCCACAACCTACACCCGCTGCCCACCACCCTCCAACACTGACAAAGAACAGTCAAATGTTAATACCTACAGACCAAATGAAAAGGGACAGCGGCAGGAGGGGCTGGAAACACAGATCCTTTCCAGACACTGTGTGAGGAGAGGAGTTCCTTCAACATGGTACACATTCTTCATTAACTCCAACCCCACTGGCCCAGCAGAGCATGAAGGGATACATATGTACTCCACTGTCAGGAAAATCACTAGATCCATACATTGTTTGGACTTAGTTAACGCATAATCCTTTCCATTGATAAAATTAAGTTGAGTGCGCCTGGCTATAAGCTTTTTCCCTTTCTGGTTTTCCTTTAATTTGCAAATCTTGTAATCTAAGCCTAGAGCTGACTGAACCAACTTCTAAACCAGCTCTCCTCTCGCGGCCAAGACTCCAATCTGTTTTCCATTTAAGTGTCAAGACGGCATCCTTTTTTGTGGTTCACCAAAGCTGTTATTTCAAAATGATTATATGCTAAAAATTGTGTGAGGACCTAAGTAAATTTATGAAAAGGCTGAATGGAAAAACTGTGCTGCGCCCAAAGGGATGTTTTGCTCTTCTTTTAATGTAGTGCTATTTACCAAACACTTCTGTATGTAGGGGGGACAGCCTGGCACGGCTGGGCCATTCAGCCAGGGGTCAGGGTTTGGGCTTTTCAGCATCAAGCATGTTTTCAGCATGAGTACCGTGCATCCATTACTGGGCCAAGCAGCCAGAATCCGGCCTGGCAGTCAATCTGTGTCAATCAATCGAGGTCGAGGGACACAAAGACAGGGAAGAGGTAGAGTCAACGACAGGGAAGAGGTAGAGTCAACGACAGGGAAGAGGTAGAGTCAACGACAGGGAAGAGGTAGAGTCAACGACGGGAAGAGGTAGAGTCAACGACAGGGAAGAGGTAGAGTCAACGACAGGGAAGAGGTAGAGTCAACGACGGAAGAGGTAGAGTCAATGATGGGGGAGGTAGAGTCAATGATGGGGGAGGTAGAGTCAATGATGTGGGAGGTAGAGTCAATGATGGGGGAGGTGGAGTCAATGATGGGGGAGGTGGAGTCAATGATGGGGGAGGTGGAGTCAATGATGGGGGAGGTGGAGTCAAAGACAGAGGAGCAGTAGAGTCAAAGGCAGGGGGGAGTCAGGAGGAGGCGGTGTTCTTTTGAATATACGGGGAATGGAGGTCCCCATCAAATGCCAGCCGAAGACAGACTTCCTTATTTCATTTCCCGGGGAAATATCAAGTTAAATGTTTTGGCTGTTCTGGAAGCAGGGCATGGACAAGGGGAGAATGAAGAAAGAGGGAGGTCCTGGCAGCATACTAGGGAATGGAGAGAACAGAGCAGAGCAGTTGCCTGGGGTTCTCCATCTTTCTCTCTTCTCCTTAACAGGTCAGGACATCTTGTGCCCATTCCCCACTCCTCCCTAGGGTACACGCGTCTGCTTAATATCCTCTCTCTTTCATTGCCTGCATCCTTCTCTCCCTCATTCGCTCTCAATCTCACTCCCTCTGGCTGTGTGTCTTCTACCCCCAGGACCACAGGCCTAGCTGGGCCGGTCAGTCAGTGATCCCAGGACCCTGGCCCTGCCCCAGCTCAACACTTCCTCCCTGCTGTGGTCCCTGGCCCTTATTAAGCACGTCAAATTATAGGCTTCTAAATGTACTTAGGATTTGTACCTCATAATGTCTGAATGTCACGGTACAACCACGTTTTCCCCTTTCCTTTCTCTTTCCAGACGTTTTAAAAGGGAAAATGTCATAAAGATGGACACTGGCGACATTCCATTAGTCATATTCACCCCAGGAAATGTTTTCTATTATATGACACTTCAACTATTCTCCTCTTTAACATGTCTCTGATCCTCATTACTGTCCTCCTATTAGTCAAGTCTCTTCTCACAACAGTCCTCTTACACAAGCCTCAATCTCCGAACCTCCTCCTGAACAAGCCCCTTCCCCTCATCAGAAATCATCCAGCTAAAATCAGAAACGCAAATGTGGAACGACGCGCCTGTACCGTGTTTGCTAGCTCTTGCCGACTATTAAGATTATTTATGATAAAAGATCAAAATAACTAACAGAGCAGTTTATCCTAATGAAGGCGTGGCGGCAGGATGGGGGAGGATCTCCAGTCACGTTGGCGTGCTATGCAGACAGGTGGTACCACCGTGGCTCTGTATGAGGGACCAAACAGCAACAGCGAAGAAAACCAAGGAATACAACGACTACAGCAGACATGAGCCTATCATTGTACATTTGCTGAGCCGCATTGAAAACGGGGTACCCAATAAAAAATGAAAAGTACGCCTTGGCGCCAACTGACGCACATCCTTCCTACCAGCAGCCATAGTTACCAGTGGTCATGGTTACCAGCGGTCACGGTTAGCACATGTGGAAACTGTATTACAAGTTAGTGGCCTGGTTTCACTTGAACCCATACAGAGAAAGGTTATTTCGCTTTCCTGCAAATGGACTGTAACTGTACTTAATGAAGTCATCACATCAGAAGCCACAGCTCCTCCAACATGATAAAGCCCGGTAATAAGTGTGGCGAGAATCAGGTCATTGCGATGTTAGAGCCCAGTACATCTCCCAACATCTCCTGGCTTCCTGTAGATACAGGAAGTGATGTCAGGACAGCAGCGCGCACTGTACTCACCCTGAAGACCCAGTGCTCTTGCACACCCCCAGGAGAGGCCTCTTGTCTGCGAAACTGTCTGTCTTCAGAGGACCTAGAGAAGGGGAACAGGAGGACATGATGAGGAACTGACAGAGAGAGCAGGAAAAGAACCACTGACAGACACAAAGAGGAACATTGAACATTCATCATCGGGAGGCCTGTGCATGAGAGACAGGCCTGTTGTGTGCCCAGTCTGCCACAGCCGCCCACTCCATTTAACCAGCGCTACCACAGCAGGATGCGTGTTGATTACATTACAACAGCAGCTCTCTAATCAAATTACACCCCAGAAAAAGGCCCAAAGAGGAAATGGAGAAAAAAATATATAGAACAGAACAACAACAACAACAGAAAAGAAGGAGAGTGGACCCTCTCATTCCTGTCAATTTGGAGAGGACTCATCCTCACCGACCACAGAATAATGCCCGGGTACGCATGAAGACTTGTGGGGATCAAATAGATTAAAATACCAGCGTGCAAGACATTAGGAGAGTTGGAAAGGAGGGAAACAGAGGAACAGAAACAGCACTCGATGGAACAAACTGGTGGAACACAGTATGGAGGGCAGAGATATACAAACAGACAGACACAGACAGACAGACAGACACAGACACACACCCAGGCAGAGAGAGATACACAAAGTGAGAGAGAGTGAGCGAACCCTTCAAAGCTTAGGAAGGTTGTCCGTCTTTGTAATTAGAGTATTGTAAAAGTCCAGTGGGCCTTTTCACTTTGCGTCCCAAATGTTACCTTATTCCCCATGTACAGCACTACTTCGGAAACGCTCAACCACAGAGAGGATATGGCGCCGTTTGGGACACATGCCGAGGGAGGAGTAGAAAGCCTGCTGCATTAAGTCTAATGATCCCACATTCACCCTAATTGTCCCATCCGTGGAGACGGCAGGAGAGGGCGGGAGTGAGGGGATGTGGTGTTTGTGCCTCCATGTGTAGTGGTGGTCCAGTCTGAAGACGATGTTAGGTCTGTGGACGGGTGCAGTTCAGCCCTGACAGTAATCAGTGGGAGCTCCTGTGGTGTGGCCATTCCGTGTGGGAGAGCCAACATGCCTTCCTCCAGCCCTTCACAGAACACAGCCACTCACATTCCTGTCATCCAACATCTTAACCTGTCAACGTATGGAGCTGGAGGCCAACAGGACTGCCATGAAAACCCAAAGGGTTCCGTTGGCACGTCGCACTGAGGAACACAAACTATCAGTAAATAAAGTCAGTGTGCGTATTAATCAAATGTGGATGCAAGCTAGGCCAACATGTTGGCTATAATAAACGACATGTTGTTTCAGTGGTACGGGCCTTTACATGGACAAAGGGCCTCGAGGTCATCTGAGTTTAGGTCGAAAATATTGGAACCGATCCCCACAATCGTAGTTGTGTTTTAGAGGTGTATTACTGTTTTCAGAAACTATAGGGATTATTGTCCACATGTATTTAAGGACCCACTGGTCATCTGAACATGCAAAGGTATAGATGTGGCCTTAAATTACATTCATATGATTTACTATTATAATCTTCACCCGCCACAGCCAGAAGAGAACTGACCTCATCTCAGAGTATGGCTCCTCTCTAGGTTTCAACCCAACTAGGATGTTTTTCCTACCATTAATATTTTTATTTGTCACTTGCTCTTTTGGATATAAGCCTGTGTATAAGGACTTTCTGCCTTGCTATGACGTTACTACATAATTTAAAAATGTTACAGTTCAAATCAAATCATGTTGAAAAGATGCATTACCCCCACAGACAGAACTCAACAAATTGTTAAGAACTAAATGATTTGTGTTTCTGGGGGTGGATTACCTTTATAAGAAATCTAAAGACAATCATCAAGTCATTTAATCTATTTTGTTAAATGTTATAATATATTATTTATATTAATTTTAATGCAATATTCTCCCAGCTCTACTTTATTTAATGTTATTTTCTTTTGTTCTACGATTTTGTCTAGTTTTCCCCCTACCTTTCATTTGAATAATTGTGCACTTGAAATGTAACCTACGGTAAAAATATTCTCTTTAGACAATGTTTTATTTGATTACTGACTGAAGAGACCATCTGAGGACTCATAAATATGATGATCACGTCATGATCAATGCTCATCTATTGTATTCTTGGGTAAGTGTATGAAGGGCCTCTATTCCGAACCGCCAGGACGGAAACAAAAGAGCATAGGTTACAAACTCCAGGATGCTGGACGGATAAACGAATTGCTCCCTTCGGAAAACCGCCACTTCCTCCTCCTCTATTCCGGGAAGAGGCCTTTTGCCTTATTAGAACCGACACCTATTTTCAGGACTTTCCAAGCCCGCCCACCCAGGATTCTGACTGAAACAATTGGTCTTTTAACAGCTTGCCACAGAGCAACACTGTTTGTGCCGGCTGGGTTTAACAGATTGCAATCAGTGTCTCTCTTGCTGTCTTTCTCTCCCCCGCTAGTACAATTCATTTTTATTTAAGCAGACAGAGAATCGCTCCCCTCATGTGTTGGGTATCTGCTGCTTCTTATTACTGTCGGTGGCTTTCATCCCCATCCAGAGCCCTTTCAATGCTGTCATTGTGCATTGTTGAAATTTGCCAAAGGACCGGAACACAGAGCGAGAACAAAAAGCTGATTTTCTCACCAGAAAGCCACATGCTAGCATTTTGCGCTTTTCACTTTATTTCTGAATATACCTGCAGTGACAGCAAATTCCAACTTCATGCCTAGAGAATAGCTAATTGCCAGAACACGGGAAATCAATTGTATATAGGCTTTAAAGGATGTGAATGCGCATGCTCTTATATTAGATAGAACTGTGTGTGTGGGGGGGGGGGATTGTGTGTGTGGTCCATAAAGCAAAAGCGATACCTCTGATCTACTTTGAAGTCTCAGACTTAAAATGACTTAATCAAAACATTGGAGGTTTTTGATTGGACTACTTTTCGACCTCACCTAGGCATGCTGAGAACCAAGCTTACAAAGTCAGGGGAGCCTGGTTAAGTGTGAGGCAGAAAGTAGCTAAAAAGAGTGGGAGACAACCCAGTCTAAATCAGTGACTCTTCTAAGCAAGTCAAAACAATCAAATGCCTTGCTTTGGTGGTTTTCAACACATAACACCAATAAACTATGATCAAACACATGAAATCAATTAAATACCTTGTTTGGGCAGAGCATAACAGTAAAAAAAAAATCCACATCGCTAAACCTTTTCAGCTTTTCAGCAATGAAACATTTTTCTGTTTATTTATTATTATTGTCACATTAACAGTCACATTTTAGCAATCAATTTTTTTTCTAATTCTTGTCTAATACATTTCTGTATTACAGGCCATTTCTCATAATAAACAATATCAGCCAAATGCTTGTGTTAAGTGGACGGTACAGTTGGTGTCGCCAACTTTTAGTTTATTGTCCCAGTTCTACACTGAGCGCATGTGAAGGGAGGGTTCCTGAAATGTAATATCAAATAAAGAAAGCAACTGCTGAAAATCAGCAGACCACTCAAACAATTTCATCTAATATAAAAGTCTCCTAAGGAGGTGTGACATATATTTGGAGGGAAGAATGAGCAAGAATATTCTTCAAATAACCTTTATAATACAATGTGGCCAATTACTGATTAGATATTACACAGGACTGATTAGACAGCAAGAGGACAGAAAGAGAGCAAAGGAAAAGGCAGATGGGAGAAGAGGAGAAAGTGAGATTGAATAAGAGAGAGAAAAATGTGGGGGTTTTCACCACAGCGTTGGCACTGAGGAACTCCTCACTTGGTTCTGAGTTGTCTGAGCCAGTTGAGGCCAAGCCAACAGTAATCTTACAGGACTGCCTTTAATATTAGGATGGGAACTGGAATAGAGAGAGCTCTGGCATGGAGCTTCTGACTATTATGGGGATTCTGACTAGTCTTTAATTCACCCATGATATATCACAGCAAACACACCCACACACACCCACTCACGCACACTTAAATGGCATACATTCGGTTTTAGAGGAGATCCATTGCCATGTTGAAACGCATGTCATAGGAGAAATGTGCTTCAAATTTCATGAATTCTTAATGATGATCTTCCATTACCATTTGAAGAGGTAAATGGAGGGAGTCAACATAAGGGGCTTTTCCTTTGGAGATACATTGGTTTTCTTCTTTTTGAATGATCATAAATAAAAATGAGCAAGAAAAGTTTTATAAGTATACAACAATTGGCTGGATAAAGATTGACATTAAAGATTCGATGCGCTAGGTCGGTGAAAAAATGAAGAAGACCGTTACAAACCTAAGAGTGACAAGACCGAAATACTAATTTTACCTCCACTTCAGGACATCTAGTTCCGATAGTCTTAAGAGACCTGAACCCTTAATCAGCTGCTTCCACAATCACCAAACAAAGAACCAGCAGGTTGCATGTTTAGGAGGTCCTTGCATTTTCACTTACTTATCCCTTAAGGTGGCCAAAATCTGTGCTGTTCATCAAATTGTACTTGTGTGTGTTGTCAAATTACATAAATGGCAAAATCAGGTGCATAGCAAAATTGGAAACAGGCCAAGAGCAGGTTTTTTTGTGCTAAGAAAATATACATTTATAACGCTGTTTCCAAATAATGTTTGGACGCTGCATAAAATGTCAATTAAAACTGAATGCAATGATGTGACCCTACATTTAAAACAAAATAGTACAAAGACAACATCACATTTTGAAACTGAGACACTTGAAAAATAAATGCCCATTTAGAATTTGATACCAGCAACAGGTTTCAAAAAGGTTGGGACAGAGTCAGCAAGAGGGAAAGAGTTAGGTAATGTTAAAAAACTAAACTTGGTGGAATATCACACAACTAATTTGGTCCATTGGCAACAGGACTGTAACATGACTGGGTATAAAAAGATAATTCCAGAGAAGATTAATCTGTCAGAATTAAGGATGGGGAGGGGTTCACCACTCTGTGAAAGACTGCGAGGGCAAATAGTGCAACAAATTAAGAATAACGTTTCTATAAGTAAAATTGCAAAGACTTTGGGGATCTCATCATATACGGTAAATAATATAATTAAAAGATTCAGAGAATCCAGAGAAATCTCTGTATGCAAGGAACCAGACTGAAAACCAATATCAGACTGCTGGGATCTTGGGGCCCTAAGGTGTCACTGCATTAAAAACAGAGATGATTCTGGAGTTGAAATCGCGTCATGCGATAAGGAACACTTCCCAAAACCAATGTCTGCGAACAGAGTTTGACGCTGCATCCACAAACGCATGTCAAAACTCTACCATGCAAAGAAGAAACCAGGCAAAAACAAGATCCAGAACCTCAGCTGCCTTCTCTGGACCCAAGCTCATTTAAGATTTAAGACTGAAGCAAAGTGGAAATCTGTCCTGAGGTCTTTTTTTTTTTAGAATCATGGACGCAGCTTCCTCTGGACTAAAGGAGTGGGACCATCCAGCTTATTATCAGCTCCCATTTTAAAAGCCAGCATTGGTAATGGTGTGAGGGAGAATTAGTGCACATGGCATTTCTGACTTTTACATATGTGAAGGCACCATTAATGCTGAACAATATATAAAGGTTTTGGAGCAACATATGCCGCCATCCAGACAACATATTTTTCAGGGAAGGCTTTGCTCATTTCAGCAAAACAACAAATTCTGCACATATTACAACAGCATGGATCCATAGAAAGTGTTGGGCGTTAAACTGGCCTGCCTGCAGTCCAGACCTGTCCCCCATTGAAAATATTTGGCCGATTATGAAATGAAAAATATGACAAAGACCACAAATTGTTGAGCAGCGGAAATCCTATATCAAGCAAGAATGTTAATACATTACATTTTCAAAACTACAGCAATTGGTCTCCTCAGTTCACAGATGCTGACAGTGTCGTTAAAAGAAAAGGAGATGGAACACAGTGGAAAAAAGGCATCTGTCCACGTTTCAACTTTTTTTAAATGTGTTGCTGGCTTCAAATTCTAAATGGGCATGAATTTTTCCAAAAACAATTACATTTCTCAGTTTCAAAATTTGATATGTTGTCTTTGTACTATTTTTTATTAAAAACAGGGATAAATGATTTGGACATCATTGCATTCTGTTTTTATTTGCAGTGTCCCATCTTTTTTGGAAACAAAAATTGAATCATACAAAATACACTTGACTTTCTTAAAAAGATTTCAAATTAAGAAGATAAGAGCATTGTTGTTTTACTTCTTATTTTTACAGGCAAGGAAAGCCACACCATAGTTTAATAAACCTTTGGGTTTTTTGCCTCTCTTACTGTTTATGATTTAAAATAAAAATATTTCAAAAATGATCTAACAAAATCATTTATAAGGCTAATATTATTTATAAGGCCCTATATGTTTTCATCAGGTAAACTGATGTAATTCATCCATATACACTGCTCCAAAAAATGAAGGGAACACTTAAATCACACATCGGGTCTCGATGAAAAAAATACATTAAAGATTTAAATCTTTGCTGTACATTGTGCAGTTCGTTGAGAACAAAATTACTATCAGCCCCAACAACGGTCAATTGAAACCAAAATCACCAACTGATTGAGGGCTGGATTCAAACACCAAAATTCAAAGTAAAAATTTGAAATCACAGGCTGTTCCAACTTGTGTGAATTTCTCCACGGCAACTCATAATGTGACTCGGTAGTGTGTATGTCCCCTACATGCCTGTATGAACTCCCAACAACATCTGGGCATCTTCCTGATGAGATGGTGGATGGTGTCCTGGGGGATCTCTTCTCAGACCTGGATCAGGGGATCAGTGAGCTCCTGGACTGCCTGTGTTGCTACTTGGCAGCGTCGGATGCATGATACATAACATCCCAGGGGTTCTTGTTTGGATCCAGGTCTGGGGAACGTGAGGGCCAGTCAATGGCATCAATGCCTTTGCGATCCAGGAACTGCCTACACACTCTGGCCACATGAGGACAGTCATCCTCCTGCCCCAGAAGGAACCCAAGGCCCACGGCACCAGTGTAAGTTCTGACGATTTCATCCTGGTGCCTAACAGCAGTCAGGGTACAGTTGCCTGGCACGTTGAGGTCTGTGCAACCCTTCAAGTATTTGCCTCCTCAGACCATCACTGACCAATCGCCAAACCGGTCATGCTGGATGATGTTGCAGGCAGCATCACATTCCCCTTTCAAGTCGGTCAAATGTGCTCAGTGTGAACCTGCTCTCTCCTTTGAAGAGATTGGGGTGCAAATGGCGGACCTGCCAATTCTGGTGTTCTCTGGATACCAGCCAAGCCACATGGTGCTGGGCTGAGAGAAAAGGTCCCGCTAGAGGACGTCCGGCCTTCATGCCACCCTCATGAGTCTGTCTCTGACAGTTTGGTCAGAAACATGCACATCAGTAGCCCACTGGAGGTCATTTTGTAGGGCTCAGGCAGTGGTCCTCCTGTTTCTCCCTGTACGAAGGAGCAGATACTGGTCCTGCTGCTGGGTTGATGCCCTTCTACAGTCCTCCCTGTATAACAGCCCGTCTCCTGGAATCCCCTCCATGCTCTTGAGACTGTACTGCGTGACAAAGCAAATTTGCGATGCGATCTTGCGATGGCATGTATGGATGTGCCATCCTGGAGGAGCTGGACTACCTGTGCAACCTGAATGGGCTGTATGTATCGCCTCATGCTATCAGTACTGACAGGAATACTAGCAAAACACAAAACTAGAGAATAATCAGTCAGGAAGGATCAGAAGAGCGCAATTGTCTATGGCCACCACCTGCAAAAGCATTCCCTTTATGGGAGGTTTGTCTTGCTGTTGCCTACCCAATGCTTCTGTTGTCACTTTACTTTTCACCAAAACCGGTGACATTGATTCACAATCGCTTCCTAACTGGACAGATTGATTTCCCTAAAATGTAATTGACTTGGTGTTATACTGTGGTGATTACATTTGCCCTTAATTTTTTTGAGCTGTGAGTAGGAGAATACCATACCCTGCCTAAGCTATCTATATTCTTATTTGACCAAATAAGGCCAACTCCTGTTTCATTATTTATTTTCAATAAGTATGCAATGATTAAAAAATATATATAAATACTATTACAGCTTTCTTAACAAGATAATTTGTGTGTTAATACATTGTCTTATTCCTGCCAATTCACCCCTCCATGCACACACGCCCCTCCCATGGATTCAAACCAATCTAGCCCTATAGGCATGTACTCACTGATATGGGGAGCAGGCAAGATGCGAGCAGCTCTAACAGGTCCGTGGCGTACAGAGAACAGCTCCTGGGCCTCCCCACCCAGCTAAGATGAAGACAAGAAAAGGAGAAAAGCACAAGTTTGGTACCATTTCAACAACAATTAAATGTAAAATGTTAATGGCACAAAACCAGTGTATGTGCATCAGCAATGTTTCTTATTTAGCCCTGTCAGCTAACAGCTTTTAGGATCCCAGGCATACATTTCCAGTACTTCAGGAACAGCCAACTTCTAATGAGAAAAAATTCTGTCAGTCAGTGGTGGAAAAAGAATAACATATTGTACAAGCTAACAGACAAGCCAAGAACGGGTAGATAATACACCATGCACCATACAGTGTGTGCGCTGGAGGGCATCTCAGTCGCAACCCATCTGCCCATGTTTCAGAAGGGCTACAGCAGCAAACAACCACCGCAAACAACTAAAACACAGTAGAATTGGCTCCAGTGTTGTGTCCATAACCACCTTTGCACATTTTCGAAGTGGAATGACACCGTCTGGTCCGATCACACACAGTTCATTTTACTTGAGTGGCCTGCGCTGTGCCCCGGCCTTAAACCCACAGAGAATCTTTGAGATTAGTTGGAACAAGCTGATCTCAACAAATTGGTTCTACTAATGCCGTCACTTAAGAATGAAGCAAACATTGTAGAATCCAAGTTCCAGAGAATTCGGGCAGCTCTAAAGGGATAGGTGCCTGGCACAGTACTAGATGGGGGAAAGCTACTGAGGCAATATAACGTTTTTTGTAACAAGTGTTGGGTAAAAGACCTAAGCAGAGGTCACATCTTGCACATACAATTGGTGAGAAACACTTGATGTGAAATGGTTAACAGTTTGTCCTAGTCTACAGTTCCTTCTGATGATCCATGACAAGGTCACCACTAGTTTACAGTTACAACGTCTCTCTGATAATCAATAAAGCTATATGTGAGAAAGTATGATCCAGCATAAAGACTGCCTTTCCAGATGAAGCTCATCTAATCCGAGGCTCTTAGACTGAATATGTCACCCCCATTACACTACATTCATCTCATCTTACCAGAACAATTGACACTTTTAAACGTGGCTATGGCAATGCAAATAAATCAATATAAACAACAAAAAACTAGGATTCCTCAATACCACAGATCACAGTCCATACAGTACCAACCTATGGGATCAAACTACAACAGGAAAGTGTAGTTAGTGATCAGAAAAAGGGACAATCTTTGTCTGCGCAACTGAAATGTGTTTAGATGTAGCGAGTCCCAGAGGCCAGAGTCCCATCACTATATTATTACAGAAGATGACGGTTCCAAATCTGGGAAATGTTTTTGTAACAACAAACCCTGGATCACAAAGTATCGGAAAACAAAAATATGAATCCGAAATAATTGTCCTGACTGCTCACAAAAAAGTTGAGGGAGGCTAATTCAATCCAAATGAAATAAGCAGACGAAACAGATAGCCTACAAGGTGATGATAGAAAAGCCCTTTCAGGAGGGTAAGCCCAGGGATTCTTGGAGGGGTGTGAAAACACTGGCAGGCCTGATGTAGCTTACTTATAATTATGTGTTTTAAGTACCATTCTCAACCACACATGGCGTTTCCTCCATGAAAAAAAGTTATTTGAATTCAAATTGAACTTGTAATGTAATGTAATGCTGACTTATGCGTTAATGTCCTGAGGGGCAAAGTTAGCACCAGAAAACCACAGTAGTTCAGTTTGGAGAAAGTGCTGAGAGGCTAAGAAGGCAGCAGGGTAAATTCAAGAGACAATGTGGGTGCCCATGGTTGTAACAAAGATAGATTTGTTCACACTGTAAGAAAAATGATCCATTCCAACTGAGTAAAAAGGGGGAGGGAGAGGTGGTTGAAGGGCCAGCTCAACCACAGAAAAAACTACCAAGCACACAATACAGGTCCCAAAAGCATTGCGATGCAAATCAGCAGCCTACTCTTTCTGTCCCTGAGCCAACGGGTCATTGCTTCCCTTTGATATTACTAAAGAAATTGTGAACAAATGTTACATTTTAAAAGCCTGTAATGTATTAAGTGCCTTTTTAATGAGATAATTACAATAACAGCAGAAATAGATAAATAGTGGCAGTTGAACATGTTCCTCATACTTATTCATCTTCTAGAAAGACATGAAGCCATGTAAACTCAAGGTTCACCAACCTTTTTATATTAAATCTTACTTGTGTTTAAGTGTTCATTCCCTTGATTGAAAAATACATGTCACTGAGTAGTTAGAAACTCTTTTGTTCAAAATAAAATGTTGTTTTTGTTCCAAATATGTGTTCCACCAGTTCTCACCATCATGCTCGTCCCCATGTTCCAGTTCTTACACAGTATGTACTGTGGAGCTACAATGCAGTCATTGTGAGAACACTAGGTAGAGATCCGGGAATGTCTAGGGTAAGTTGCCTTCTGTCTATAATGTTGTGTTAGCTGCAATGAGAACTGTTAATAGAAATAAAGTGGTAGCAGTGTGCCTGCTCAGTACTCCAGAAACGCTAGGTCATTCCCTACTTTAGAGAGGGGATTTGATCGTTGGTCAGGTCAGACCAACTGTGTGGTCCATGGTGGCTCTGACACGTGTAACGGTACATTGTTTGAAGCATTAAGCCCTGTTTTTTGTGTTAAATTACAGTGAAATGTACATTATCACATTACTGTTGCCCTAATCCTTGTGTCTTAAGTAGATAAGTACATCCGAGGATGATCGCTCTTCGGCGCAATTAGTTGCCTCTTTTCAAAGTGGTGGATCGGGGCTGGTGGTTTTATTAAAAGTGCAGCTCGGCCCAGCGCTGGAACAGAGATTAAATAAGAGCATCATGAACAACTAGCAGGTGAATGAGATCCAGAATTCTGTCACAGAAGGCCTTTATCAACTTCTCCACCATGAGAGGAACTTGTAGATACCGTTGTTATGATTGAAGGAAGACCGTTCAGCATTACTCTTGAATATGTTTAGCATGGGCTTGTGAAAACACTTCAACCTTCCTTCATACTAGATGCAGAGATTCTTAACTTTCCCTTTTGAAAATAATCTAACTGGGTGAGCAGGGCAGGGCTTCATTGTCAAATTCCTAACTGCCCTTGCAAAGGAGCACAGGACAGGGAATAAGTGAGACTATGGTGGGAAAACAGAGAGTGGGTGGAAGGGAATTTGCCAGATTGTGTGTGGTGGAGAGTGGGGGATTATTGGGGGGAATAGAAGGATGATGATAATGCGCCAGGCATTGTGCATTACCCAACAGCTCATCCTCGCTTTCCACGGCTTTGTGTGACATGACAACATACAGCCCTGCTTTCAGCCATTACATTAGCAGACTGCCCACACAGCTGCAATATGCCAAATTGCTTCTTGATGTGTGCATCTGTTAAACAAAAAAAACTACTTTTATAAAGTATTTTATTCATTTCAATTGTTTGCCTTTGTGGGACGTATTTGTCGTTATGGGAACTTGTGTATACTGTGTTCTAATCTGTTTGTAATACCATAATTGTGACTCCCAATATCTGGGCCATATTCACAAGTGAACTTAGAGACAGGGCAGTGCAGGTTGGTAGGGGGTGAATATTAAAAGTTTAGCATTTTGCAAGTGAAAAGAACACATGTGGAGTCTGTTTTCACAATGGAGTTACGAAGAAGCCAGCAGACTAGTAGTGATAACTGAATCTCATGAGGGCTGGTACAGAGTCTTTCTGGCCGTCCTCACACAGGCCAGGTTTAATGACAACAGAGCACACCCAGACACGTCTCTTCAAAACGTGCCATTTCCCCCAACACCTCTTCAGACCAACAAGAAGCCAACACTAGTCCCAATCTGTCTGGGGCCAGACGGCCCACACCTCTCCCGTGAAAGAACCCTCACTTTCTGAGGGGACAGCCGTGTCCGTACACATACACACACAGCTGGGTAATTCATACACCTACACAGTCCCTCTGTCGGGCCAGTCTGGTGAGGTGTGTGTGTGTATTACAGAGGGTGTGGGCTTAGCAACTGTCACACACACTTTACAGCCACTTAGGGTCTGAGACCAAGATACTTTTATCACTTACTAAGAACTCTATGAGATATTTTTTTACCCTGGAAATATCCCATACATTACACTGCCAAAACTAGAGAAGAGGGGAAAGAGCTGGAGGTAAAGAGGAGCAACATAGTAACAGAACGGACTGTAGTGCAGGGTCACTGTCAATTCCAGGTCCAACCAGAGACAATACATATTTAATAGCTCAACCCAACTCTAGAACAGTACTAGCATATGTAGTACTACAGCTAGCACACGCTTACACTTCATTTCCAGAGGTGTGTTAAGAAGAGGTTTTTTTCATAACCATATCACACCAGTCACACAGACAGCCAGTCTGTCAGACAGACAGTCTCTCTGCGTGTCAGTGTGTGGAGCAAAAGAGTGTGTCGTTTCCCTTGTGGCCTGTGGATGTTTAGAAAGAACTGATTAAGGCCTTAGTCTGTTTAGATCTCACAGGGTGTATGCTGAGCTTGTGTGTTTCTGTGACAGTTTTCACGTGAAACCCAATAGTCCTAAAGTGAGGTATTTGCAGACTTGCGGGTTATTTGTTAAGTTGTAGAGCTGACAAAATCCTCTAATGAATTTCCAAGAGAATTATTCCTATACAATATTCCTATAAACAACTTTACTGTGGGTAAACATTTGTCAAAAGTTCAGATCATTTAATTCGACAACACATTCCTACTAGTTTTATATGTGTGCGTGTGGAATGCGACAAACATAAGCACACCATTTCTATTCAAAAAGTGATTTGGCATTGTCTATGTGATCTCACACAATCTCAGATACTACCAGCGAAGACAAAACCAATCAAACTGAGGTTTAGGCCTGCCACTGACTGTCCAGGGAGGGGTTGTATGGCTCTTTGTTTCAATAGGCTAAAATCAGTTGTCCATCTTATTTTGTTTTCTAAACTAAGGACTCATTGGCTATTTGGAACTTCTCACATGAAATGAGATTTCAGGTGTATGGTCATGTGATAGATGTAGCTGTAACACCCTAGTCTATCCTGACATCTAGTGGAAGTCAATGGTAACACAACCGATACAGGAGAAGGATGGCAGTCAACTCTTAATTAAAATGTCAATAATTAAAATACTAGTCTGAATAGGCAACAACCTAGGAAGAATTTGTTCATTTAAAAAGTCTTATTCATGAATTCATATTGCCAATGCAATCTTTTTAGTTGTTTTTTGTTTACTTTAATTTCAACTAAAATGTCTAAATATACAACTACAGTGGTGTGGTAATATTACAGGATCATGTTCATGGACATATTTTAAGTTATAATCATCCTAAGATGCAAATCATTTAAACACTAAACTCAATAGAAATTAATACAAAGACAAAATATCAAAGGTTGACACAGAGAAATGTTATTGTTCCTTGAAAAATATATACCCACTTTGAATTTAATGTCAGCAACACAGCTGGGACAGAGGCAACAAAACCAAGTAGGTTAATTGGCAACATGTCAGCAACACGTTTCAAAACAGCTGGGACAGAGGCAACAAAACCAAGTAGGTTAATTGGCAAAATGTCAGCAACACGTTTCAAAACAGCTGGGACAGAGGCAACAAAACCAAGTAGGTTAATTGGCAACAAGTCAGCAACACGTTTCAAAACAGCTGGGACAGAGGCAACAAAACCGAGTAGGTTAATTGGCAACATGTCAGCAACATAATTGAGTATAAAAAGAGCGGATGTCCCAGAGAGGATGGGTCTTTCAGAAGTACAGATTATCATTATCCTGGCACATCTCAGTGGGTGAGATATTTTAGGCAGGAAGTGAACAGTCTGTCCTCAACGGCGATTTGTTAAAAGCAGGAACAATTGTCAAACGTAAGGATCTGAGCGACTTTGATAAGGGCCAAATTGTGTTGGCTAGTCGACTGGGTCAGAGCATCTCCAAAATAGTGTGATACTTTGAGCAATGTTCTGCTGGGAAACCTTGGGTCCTGCCATTCATGTGGATGTTATTTTGACACATACCACCTACCTAAGCATTGTTGTAGACTATGTGCACCTTTCATGGTAACGGTATTATGGCATTGGCCTCTAATGGCATTGGCCTCTTTCAGCAGGATAAAGCACCATGCAACAAAGCAGAAAGGGTTCAGGAATGGTATGAGGAACACTGCAACAAGTTCTAGGTGTTGACCTGGATTTCAATCCAATTGAGCCTCGGTGGGATTTGTTGCGAGGCCCCATCTCGCAGCTTACAGAACTAAAAGGATCTGCTACTAATGTCTTGGTACCAGACAACTTACAGCACACCTTCAGAGGTCTAGTGGGTCAGGGCTGTTTTGGAGGCAAAAGACCTACACAATTTTAGGCAGGTGTTCATAATGTTATGGCTGATCGGTTTTGGAGCAACATATGCTGCCATCCAGACAATGTATTTTTCAGGGAAGGCTTTGTCCAGGTGCTAAACTGGCCTGCCTGCAGTCCAGACCTGTACCCCACTGAAAATATTTGGCACATCATGAAACAACAAATACAGCAAATACTGCTGAGCAGCTTCAATCCTATATCAAGCAAGAATGGGACAGCATTCCACTTTCACAACTACAGCAATTGGCCTCCTCAGGTCCTGTACAGAGTGTTGTTAATAGAAGAGGTGATGCAACACAGTGGTAAACATGCCCCTGTCCCTACTTTGTTTTAAATGGGTTGCCGGCATCAAATTCAAAATGGGCACATATTTTCCAATGTTTGAACACTTGATATGTTGTCTTTGTACTATTGTCTGTTCAATATTGGGATTAAATTATATGCACATCATTGCATTCTGTTTTTACTTACATTTTAGGCAGCATCCCAACTTTTTGGGAAACAGAGTTGGAGAATTTCATTTCTACTAATTCAATTTGAGTTTGATCAGCCAGCCGTTCAAGCTGCCACAGGCGACATACACACAGTAACAAGAGAGTTTGTGGCAGGCGGACAAGCAGTATCCACTGTCATAGTACACATACACCCGGTTCTGAAACGCAGAGCTAAATGAAGCTGACAAGTTTTGGAAGACCCTGAGGTCTCACTCATTTTTAAGTTAAGTATCCAAGTGGGTTCGGTGCTCACCGATATGCTCCAGATCTGCATCCCGTCAGCGTAGCCAATCATGAGGCACAGGGGAGGGTCACTGCTTCCACTGTGCATTTCCAGAAACTCTGGGGAGCGGGCTGTATCTGGAACACACGGAAACAAAGACCAAAGACATTTCGCATATGATTTAGATTCATTTGAATTTCATAAATTACAAATTGAAATGTACCATATGTATAATGTCAGGCAGGGAGCACAGAGGGTTGGGACATCTTCTCTAATACAAACACGCCATCCAAAATCAGTCTATTAACATGAGTCCAAAACGGCTGATAGTTTCTAAACTACTCTTAAGGGATACTTCAACGTTAGCAAACTATGTTCAAAGATGATGAGTAATTGGAACAGTAATAGGAAATTGTGTTATTCTGTTCTGGTAGCTTTTATTGTTGGTTGGTCATTGAATTTATACCAACTATTGAAAAGAGTGAAATAGTTATTTTTAGGACTATGTTCACATCAGTTCAAGAGATTCCATAACATAGCCTAAAAGATTCAACTGACCTGAAAGGAGGCCTCAGGCCGCTGCTCAACTTTGTAGACAATAATAAGCGTTCAAAAATTCCAGACAATTCCAGTTAGCGTATATAATGTTCTGGTGAAATGTTTCAGAAGCACAGCCAAAGATGCCTTGTGTAATCAACACAGGGGCTGTTAGAGTCGACTGACAGGGACATGCCTGACTCCCATACGGTGGGCAGACGCACGCACACACACGCACACGTACACACATGCACACACACGCACGCACGCACACACACACGCACGCACGCACACACACACACGCACACGCACACGCACACGCACACACAGGTGCCACTAAAACACACCAGACCCGTCACTCATCCTCCCACACAGAAACAAACCTTCAAATGGTTCACAAACATCGTCTGTCTGCCAAAGGAATGATTCATGTCATGTTCAAATTGTCTTCTTCCCATGACGGGCAAGAAGGCCCTTTCAACGCATTTTATTTCAATCCAGATATTCTACAACATGTTTATACAGCTTGTGAGGACGTTAAATCCTAGAGAATACCGGGCCAGTTGCAACTGTTATTAAACTGTGTGTCTTTACTAGAACACATTCGAGAGGGGAAGAGAATATTTAGACGGTTTTCTAAACTTACCGTTGATGTCAGCCTTCTCAAATCGGACCCAAACAATCTTCTCTTTCTCGTCAGTCGGAGGGGCACCTGTGTATGCCTTGAATTTGGACCAAAAACAAGTGCTAGATGAGGACTACTCCACTGATATTATTAATTCAGTTTATAAATGAGTGACTTAACACTACTATCCAACTTTTTGTCCCACCTAAACCAAATATCCCTTGAGTCAGTGTAAACCAGTACCATGTCAATAAAAAAAAACAGGCATGTCAGAAACTTTAGAAGCAAATGTATGACCCTGTAGAAATTACAATGACAAGTAGCACTCCTACCTGAGGAACCACATCTTGGAGAAAAGTCACAACACTCTCCATATAAGACTGCTCACTGCAAATACATAAGAGACAACATACAGTACGACTAAGGGTTATAATCATGGCCATGGCAGAATTCTACATCATATTCCTTTAATTTGGCTGGAATAGTTCTACATCCTCATAAGGTACATCATTTACAGGAAAACCATCGCTTTAGAAACACATTGATCCAAGTCTTTTGTCCCCAAATGTGATCATCAGCAGCCGGTGTGAAAAGACACTCAATAACAAACATTACACAGGTCACTGTTAGTCAGTGCCACATGTTCCCCGGGCCCAGCCATCACAGGCAGAACAGCTGAAGGCATGGTGTGTCCTTACGTGGCAGCTTGAGCACGCACCACCACTCCTCCAGCACAGCGGCTTGGTCTGCGCGGGGAGTCTGACGCCATTCTGAGTCAAAGTCTCAATCCTACAAGAAAAGGAACATGTTACAGTCTCATAGATGTTTTAATAGGGGTTAAATCTTACTGGGTCAGACCTCCATAGAGGGCTTTAGTTACACTACTGTAGTGAAGTAATATGCTCTTAAATAAAATAAACAAATATTTATAGTCATTATTGCTATCGGGTACACTTGTTGTTCGTAGCACATTATCTGTTACATTATCCCAGACAACCACACTGAACAGACCTGCCATCATTAATCGATAAAACTGAAAATATCATATGCAATTTCATCAAAAGAATGTATATATTAAGTAAAAGAAAAATTATCTAAAAGCGTAACTGAGGAATAATCAAAGTTGACAATTTTATTATATTTTCATCCTGTAGGACGATCGCAAGATGATCCACACAGCATAGAAATCCATGCTACTGCACATTTTTATGGACTTCTGGGGCAAAATACAAAGAATCGGGCAAAGACACGCATAATAAAAATGACTAGTTATCCACTACTTACATCACTATGAGTCAGCCTGTAGGGAACAGACTTTAACTAGTCCTAAACTATAAAGACAATCAAGCTCAGAAGATATCTCTAGGACTGGGCTTAATCTGTGTCCTTAAAAAAGGCCCTACATAAACCGTCTACACCAACAGAAAACACATAGGGAAGATTCGGAGACATGAAATACATACACACCAGAACATTTTTAATATTAAACCACTCAAATGGATTTGCTTATACAAAGTCTAGGTGCAAAAATTCAAGAATGTTTTATTCGTAATGATATTGATTAAAAAATATATATATAATTATGAAATTAAGATCTGCAATATTAGATAAGTTAAGAATTAAGAATTGGCTTATCAATAGAAAAACAGTAAGATACAATATCCTTAACCTGTGCATTTACCTGATATTTTCATGCTGATAAGAGTTATATTGACAACCTGCATTTTATGCAAAATCTTAAAATGCACATACTTCAAATAATAATAATAATAATAATAATAATAATAATAACAATACATTTTATTTAAAGCGCCTTTCACAGACTCAAGGACACTACAAGGGAGTGGACAGGAGACACAAAAGAAAAAGAGGACCAGGCAAGAAGAAGGGAGTCAGACAGGGCCACTGCCATGGTGAGGAAACTCATGTCTGAACAGATGGGACTTAAGGCCGGTCTTGAAAGTAGCTAGATTGTCAGAGCATCGGATGGAGGGAGGAAGGGAGGAAAGGAGGGAAGGAGGGAAGGAGGGAGCGTATGCCATAGTTTGGGTGCAGCAGCAGAAAACGCTTGGGTACTGAGAGAGCAGCACTTGGTGAGGGGGGACGGTGAGAAGGCTGGTGTCAGATGAATGGAGGTTACATGGAAGGGTATAATGGAAGAGAAGAACCGCTAGATAGGGAGGAGTTAGGTCATGGAGCGCCTTAAAAGTGAGAAGGACCTTAAAGGTAATTCTCTGTTCTATGTGGAGCCAGTGAAGTGTTTCAACAGTGGGAATGATATGGTCCCAGCGTTTAGAGCGGGTGAGGATCCTGGCGGCAGAGTTTTTGCATATCGAAGCCGGTTCCGCGCCTTATTGGAGACACCAACCAGAACCCCATTACAGTAGTCGAGGCCAGAGGTGACAAATGCATGAATGAGGGTTTCGGCAGAGGTATCGGAGAGAATGGGGCGGAGATGGGAGATGGTTACAAAGCAGACCAGGTGACTGAGTGGATATGAGGTTCAAAAGAAAGAGTTTGGTCGAGTGGGAGCCCAAGGTTCCTGACCTTTAGAGAGGGGCTGTTGGAGTTTGAGAAGGTTGATGGTAATCCAGTCTTGAATTTCAAAGAGGCAGGAGGTGAGAGGGGGAGGGCAGCAAAGAGTTTGGTGTGACGGTAAATTTGTGTGTCATCCGCATAGGTGTGGAGGTTTAGGCCATGGTTCCGGATTATCTGCCCCAGGGGGAGGAGATAGATAATGAACAGTAACAGGCGTAGGACCGAGCCCTGTGGGACCCCATGTTTGACAGGTAATGGACGGGACCTTGACCCCCCAAGGGCCACAAACTGCCACCTATTGGACAGATAAGATTTAAACCAGGCAAAGGGGCGTTCCAGTGATACCAAGGCTAGACTCTAAACCATCCAGGAGCATAGAACGGGAGATGGGATCAAAGGCTGCAGACAGATCAAGCAGGATAAGAATGGAGATGTTACCATCGTCAGCGGCAAGGAGCAGATCACTGACCACCAGAGCTGTTACTGTACTGTGCTTTGCCCTGAAACTGGACTGAAGTGGTTCAAAGAGAAGGTGGAGTAGTCATGTAGTTCTGGAGTTGAGAGGCAGCCGCACATTCCAGGAGCTTGCTGAGAAAGAAGAGGTTGGAAATGGGCCTGTTGTTGTTGAGGTCAGCTGGGTCCAGGCAATGCTTCTAGTGGATTGGTGAAACAATGGCAATTTTGAGTTCAGTAGGGACTGAACCAGTTGAAAAGGATGTTTTAATAATGTCCACTATGAGGGGGCAGAGGACAGGCAGGCCGGTCTTGACCAAGGGGGTGGGTAAGGGGTCAAGGAGACAGGTGGATGGTCTAGAAGCAGAGACCAGCTGAGTAATTATATGTTTTCACTATACAGCACTTTGGTCGACATACATTGTTTTTAAATGAGCTTTATAAATAAATTTGACTTGACTAAATAAGTCCATGTCCCCTGGGTAAAAGGCAGAGGAGGAGGGAGAGATAAGTGGAGTAATTGAACCAGAGGGACAGTGAGGGAGGGATGAGAGTAGCTGATAGATGTCATCCCCATTTACTCTGAAGGAAATCTATGAATTTGGTGCAGAGATCTGAGGACGAGGTGAGGAAGGGGTTGTCCAGGGGGAACAGAAGTCGATTAATGGTGGGAAAGTGAGCGTTGGGGTTTCCTATTCCTTTGGAATTTAAGAGTGAAAGTAGGAGGATTTAGCTTGTTTGAGGGGGATCTGTGGGTGGTAAGATGTTGAAGATACAGCTGTGAATGAACAGTCAGCTGTGAATGAACAGTCAGCTGTGAATAAATAGTCTTCATGCTAGCTAGAGAAGAACAGGAAAAAGGCAATATCCACTACTAGATACAATTGCAGGGGTATGAAAGACTGGACCTTGAAAGAAGTTACACTCCATTTCTTCATTGCAACACTAATTGCAGACTTATTTAGCCCTGGGACACTATTGTTTCAGACATAATTATGCACCATAGCAGTACTTTTAAAATGTAGCTCATTGGTTTACCGGGCCTACTGTCTGATCTAGTCATGTTTCTAGAGATTCTGAAAAGCTCAAAACCAAATAGCTAACCTCGTTGAGATTGTGAAACAGTTGCTGCTTCTGATGACTCCTTGTTGCAGGAAGAGCTGGTCTTTGCTATGAATTCTGCATATTGTTGTTTGATTACAACTAAAAAAATGTATGGCCATTTCAAACCAGTGAAATGCAGAAAAACTAACTAATGGACCTACACACGAAAATACAGCAGCAGTAAATTCCTCTATTAATAAACACACAGTTTGGATTGAAATAACCTCAGAATTCTCTGTTGCTCAATGTTCTCAATCAATTGACTTTAAACATAATGCCAAAGTCTAATCCTTCCAGACTGCATTTTGTCTCTTACTTGAAATAATATATTTTTCTGTGAGACATTTCTTTCCAAATAAAATCAAAGGATTAGATTGTTAATCTTATGATAGATAGAGGGATTACTAAATAATCTGACTATTGGTAAAGACATTATTCAAAGTATAGATATAGATCACTTTATAACCAATAATAAAATATGACTTTGTTGTTATTAATAGGAGAGGAATTCTTGTTGTTTGAAAAGGTGATCTTAAGATTGATGTATAACTAAATGTTTCAAACTGACTGGAATAACACAAACTGAGTGGAATTAATTCTCAATTGTAGGAATTAAGATGATGATTAAAGCTTTCACAACCATTTTCCTGAAACTATGGGTTGTTGCATAAGTAAAGGAAAATAAATTCAGGATAATTACACTCTCAGACACTGAACCTTGTAGCTCCTTCAAAGTGATTGTTGTCCTCTCTGGATTCACAAGCCTCCGTGTTTGAGCACTGAGTACTGAGGGATGGCCGTTTCTTGGCAGTGCATGGGGGGGAAGCTGTTATATTATTATCTTTCTGATTATATAACCAACTGTGCTCTATGGGATATATAAACACCTGGATATCATGTTGTACCCTTTTCCTAATCTATGCATTAGTAGCTTTTTTTTTGGTCACAGTCTGACCAATTACTTTTAATGGGATCTCAAGTAAATGGTTTACATTTTGTCTTGGCAATTCTCATTCCTTTTCTTGCTTGTGTTAATGTCTTCCTTTTGTCCATGCTGCTCTCGTCCTTACTAGTTAGTAGGACTGGGTGATAAGGCCAAAACAATATAATCACAATACATTCCCACCCGAAAATGATGTACAAATACACTCCAAAAAGCTTTTGGAGCCAATCAAATGGAAATCATAAGAATTAGATATTGGTTAAGTGTGTTTTGAAGTGTTCATATCATTCTGAAAATATTTTTTATAGACAAAATAAACTGTTTATAACAGTCCATAAATCATATCATGAGGTCTAGCATAAGTAGAAATTAATTATTTGCATTAAGATAAATGCTAAAGTAAGCATTTTTTTCAGTTTTTGGAAATTATTATTATATTGAACCTTCAGTAATAATGGAATGACAATGATATTTGCAAAAAGTTTAGTATGCGCAAAATAAATCGGGGCAAGGAAACATTATTTGAATGAAACTTACACTTACACTTCTAGGCCACTTTAATAGGTACACCTGCACGTTATCGCAAACTGCCAAGCAGCACAAGTTGAAACTTGAAGTGCATGAAGGCAAAAGTATGTCCTACCCAATATAAAACATATACTTAAGTGGCCAGTGTGAGCATCTTCCAGATTAGGGGGCAAATCCCACTTGTAGCACCTATAATTCAAATGTGCACCAGCAAGAGATTTGTTCAGAAAGCAACATATCTGTACAGTTTGCTAAGATTGATGACCAGGACATCACTCTCAGAGGTAGGCACCGGCATCTTTGTAGTTAACATTTAATCACAATTAATTGCAACATCATTAAAAAAAATCAATAATTATGTTTTATCTCCCAGCTTTACTAGCTAGCCTGTTTGCCCACTTCAATAATAGTTTGCTATTTAGTTTGCTGCCCATTCAGCTTGACAAAGCACAATCCAAACTTGCCACATATTGCTTAGGTTATAGTTTGCCTCGTTACATTCACAGTGAATGTACGGGACTGTTAACCACCTAACCACGAATGAGAAAGCAACCTCTAGCAGCAATACCATCATGACACCCTCTAATTTTACTGCAATTGTTTAAGGATGACAGAGACTACCACCTGTGCAACAAACACCTGGGACATGAACAAACAGGGGAGGACATGTAGTTCAATCATTTCCCATCATGGTACAGTACTGTAGTGAAGATGTGTATATCATTTCAAAGGGTCTTTCTTGCTGACAGTAAAACTAATGTATTAAATAAATAGGTTTTGAAAACCATTTCGTCAGCAATTGTATTTGTAGTTCCTGGAAAAATCCGTCGAATTAAACAGACAAAAAAACTCTACAGGGCAGTAATTGTTTATTATGTAGCCTAATAATATGAGCGAACAAGATAGCCAGCCAGCTAACTTGCTAGTTGCCTCATTCACTGCTTATTGAAAAGCTTTAAAGCACCAAATTAGATTGTTACCTACAGTAGCGAGCCAAATATCTGATATGTATACATGGATCCCTGGGGGAAACATTGTCAGTAGTGTGGATACATGTACTGTAGCTACGCTGATAGCTAACTTAGTTACTAGCTAGTACAGAATAGTAGTACAGACAGTAGCTGACATACATTGGAGTAGCTAAACTAGATGTCAACAAGAGCTAGCTACATTAGGTGCTAAGCTAGCAACCGAAACAAGTTCTCTAGCCTAGGTACTTATTTAAAAAAATATTTGTTCGTGTATATGGCATACCATACGTACCCAATATGTTGTCTTTTAGTCAGCTGCTTTGGTTAAACGCAGGTCCTCTTGCCACAAACAATAACAGTGAAGCAAGCAGAGGAACTGTTGGACAAACCAATAAACCTGTATGTACGTTAAACCAATCAGCGTGCGATAAAGGCGGGCCTTGCTGGCCCTCGACCAACCATAAAGAAAAATATAACGTTTTGTCAGACAATCATTATATAGGAATTTCGATTGACGCTCTATGATGGTTTCGTGTGATTATGAAATGCTCGGGAGGCAGTGTTGTTAATACCACGGTTACCACGATTTCTTTGATAACCCTGGTCTTCGGGTAAAGCCAGTTTACCAATCTTATGTGGAAACTTTGTTTCCTTAGGTGGGTTGTGTATCCTGTTTGAATGACAATTGAAAATGTATTGTTTACAAATACTGTTTTGATATTTGATTTTAAAATTGTGAAACTCTATACAAATTAGGTTGCGATTTTCATTTTATTTCGAGAAAGATTGATAAAATACATTTTATAAAATGAAATATATTCACTGCATAAGAATTCGACCCGTACACATTCATGTTTATAATAATACCTGTAAGCCTTTTGGAAAGTATGTACCAGCTTTGCATTTAGTGTTGGGGGGGGATTTGGCCCTTTCAATTTACAGATTTGCTGCAGATTGTTCAGGTTGGTTGGATTACACTTGTGGGTTGCAATTTTTCAAATATTACCCAAGATTCTTAAATGGATTAATATCAAGACTTGACTTGGCCCTTGTAGGACATTCACTCCATTCTTCCATGAATTGTAAGATTCAGAGTCCCTGTTGATGAAAAGCATTGAGGCTGGCTGTGTTAGATTTGTGCCACGTATAGCACTTAGGTGCTGTTTGAGTGATGGCTTTCCTGCCATTCTTCAGTACAATGCTGTTTTATGCAGAGCTCTTGATATGGTTTACTAGTGCAACATTATTCCACTCACTAAACTCTGCAGTTCCTTCCTTCAAAGCATGATTGTTGGCCTTCTTGCTTGATTGTGGTTTCTCCTTCTTGCTTGAGCACTGAGTCTTGAGGGACAGACTTTTCTTGGCTGTGCCTGGATAGTGTGATGTAGCTTCCACTTCCAGATTATTCAACTAACTCTGCTCATTGGGATATACAAACACTTGGATATCATCTTATTACTTTTATTTGTCAGGTTCTGGCTGGGGGCATCTAGGCATCTCTAAGCGCCTGGAGGCCACAGTCAGGTCCTGACCACAGAGGTGCCTATAGGCATCTCTGCGTAGCAATTTTGGTTGTCCCCAATTAGAGGCAGCTGTGCTGCGTTGCCTCAAATTGGGGACCCTATTTAAGTTGCCATTTTGGCCCTTTGTTGTGTGAATCATTGTTTTGAGTTAGCGGTTTGTTTGTGGCGCTTTAGTTTGTGTGTCGGCACCCCTTTTGTTGTTGTCTGTTTGATTTGTAAAGCAGGAAATTAAAAGGATGTATTCCAGCTCCTCGTCTCATGTGCTGCCTCTCAACCATTATGTTTTTCCATGAGTCTATCATTGCGTGAAATTAAAATGAAAACTTTAGGAAAATCAAAAGAAAATTAACTAAACTTACATTATTTCCAAAATCAGAATAAATTATCTAGAGTGCTTTATTCACACTAACATATCAAATAATTGCCTTTTATTTTTTCAGGAAAGCTTAATTGGTCCTACAATTTTGCTATGCAAAATGTATCTTAATGTAGTCCACCTAACTTTGACCTGCAGCGCTCTCTTGTCAAAACTAGCTAGAATGCTTTTGAGCTGGAATTAGAAGCATTCCAATCATTAAATGTTGTAAGTTTGACCACCTTTGGAACTTGAGGTGGTTTTGTAAACCCCATAAAGTCTGATATCCCACTTCAGCAGAGTGAAATATTAGCATGTTGTAGGTCTCTTGGGTGCAATTGGTTTAGTGCATTATACTGTTAATCTGAAGGTTGGGTGTTTGAGCCCACCCAGGGATGACAGTTTTCTGTTTGAGCCGCTCATTGATGTGAAACGGCTTTGTTATTCAAGTGCTATGTTTTCCCCTGATTTTGCCCTGCTAACTTTCTGTTGTCCATCTTTGACCTGCAGCGCTCTCCCTTGTCAGAACTAGCTAGCATGCTTTTGAGCTGGAATTAAAAGCGGTGAAATTGTCAAATTGTGTTATTTTGACCTCATTTAGAACTTCAGTTGGTTTTGTAAATCCCATAAAGTCTGAAATCCCATTTCAGCAGAGTGAAATATTCTTAAATTATAAGTCTCTGTGGTGCAATTGATTAGCACATTGGACTGTTAACCTAAACATTGGTGTTTCAAGCCCACCCAGAGAAGAAGGTTTTCTGATTGTGCTGCTCATTGTGAAACAGCTTTGTCAGGCCAGTGCCAGGTTTCCCACTCATTTGGGCCTGCTACCTTAAAACAATTGCATTCATTAACTTTGCACTCACAGAATTTACTACCTTGGACCTGTGCGTATTAAATCTTCTGTAGAATGTTCTTTGGTCTTCATTTTCCTTCAGATTCACAGCCTAACCCATGATTCTTCAACAGTTGGGTTTTAATACAGAAAACATGACAGCACCTTTTAATAATTCACAGATGGAGGTCAATGGTAAGATAGCTGGGTCTTTGATACAGACAATCATTTAACCTCTGCAAGCTGGGAGCTTCCTCAGCACAGGGGGTGAATAATTAAGTGAGCAAGGCAATGTTATGGATAGACTTCCTGTATAAGTTGGAGAACACCCGGTATACTGCTAGACTGTATTCACCCCACGCTGGAAGGCCCTGCAGGCGTGTGCAGTTCCCATACAGCCGCTCAGGATGTTCTCGCAGATGTAGTGATAGTATTAGAATAGGATCCAGGGTGGCATGTCACCTTTCTCAAGTTGTCTCAGGGCCTATATTCGCTGGTGCACACCGTCTTGACAACACTAGTAATGTTGATGGTCCACGATAAGTCCTTAGCTGAGTGGATTCTGAGGAACTAAATACTTTTTCTTAGTTGTACTATTTTTCTACTATTTTTACGGCCTCCTCTGCTCGCACCGCTCAAATTGTCTGTGTTGCTACTTAATGTAGAGTTGTATGAATCTTGAAGACTTTCGTGTGTTGCTCAGCTCATAAAGGTGAATAGTGCGTTTGATTCCCACAGTGGGGGAGTATGAAGATTTGTGAATTCACTACTGTCACTACTGTCTGCCGCTCTGGTCACAGAGGACCTGAGGGAAAGAAGGGTAATTTGGTAGACAACCTCCCTTTCTGCAGACCATACGACATGTTGCACTTTTCCCTTGCAGTATGCAGATTCAGACCCGAAACAGTGGACGATAGAGGAGGTGAGGATGGAATGACCTGATTTGTTTGGCCAGACCAGAACTTTCAACACGACAAAGCTAATGGATACAGGTCTGTACTTACTCAGTCAGGATATCAATATTGAACCAGTGGAGTAGGATAAAAATAAAACATCAGGGACAGCGCAATGCTGTAATAACACATTTCTGTTAAAACAGGAGCTAACAGCTCAGCACAGGGGGGGAGGAGATGAAAGCTTTGGTAGCGAAGTGGCTCAGGGGCCTTGTGTGGCCTTTGTGAGTTACATGTGCAACATAACCAGTTTAGGTTATTCAGCAGAGAGGGCTCATCTACAGTCAAGGGAGCCTTTAGTTTGTAATCTGCCTGATGCCTTTCCAGACAAGCAAGCAGTCACTGCTAGAGAACAGCTGTTTCAGCCTGAATTTAAACTTGTGTTTGGCTTATCTTGGCCAAGCAATGGTAAGCAGGCAGATCAGCCAACATTGTATTGGGTAAAGTACTATGATGTGCTGTACCAGCTGCGATTTTCAAAATGTGGTTGTGCATCAGCAGGAATTCTCTTGATACGTCAGTCATTGACAGACAGTCAATTAGCCAATGTTAGTAAACATTTTAAGAAGAATAGTTAGTCTAGCCAGCTATCTAAACATGAAGTAATGATGGCAGAATACTAAGGCATGCAATGATATCATATAAACATGTCAAATCAATGACCAATCTCTATTATTGCAGGAAGCTTGATTTGAAACAACAGTTTCTGCCAAGGGGCCACATTTGGGCAACCAGTTTAACTAAAACAAAAAACAACCCAGATGCTCTTTAATTTTCATGGTGGGAAAACAGATTAAAAAAAATCTACGATATAGAAAAAATTCACTTTGATTGTGGGTATATAATCCATGTAGCGGTAGTCACAGCAAGAGTCACCAACATAATACCATCACATAATATCCGCATAATCAAATGAATAAATATGAAATAAAATAAAGAGAAAAATAAAATAATATAATAACAATAGTTTTGTGTTTGGCTCCCTGTCCCTATACCAGGGTTTGGGTGGCAATAAATGATCAGACCAGAAACAAATTGGGGTGATTTTTCTCAGTGTATTTTCCATATTTGGTCTTATCTTTTCTTTCTTCAGCCCATTAAAACATGTTAACGCAGTTCCAGCACACCTCCGGTTAAAGAAAACAAATGAACAGAAATTCTAATTATGATGGCTTTGTATTTGGCTCTGGGTTTTTGCAACAAAAACTGTTGCAGGATCAATCAAAGATATACTTTATATACTTTAGCTGGCCATTAATGGTTGTTCAATTTATCCTTATCATCTTCATATATTTCTAACACATTGCTTTCTACTAATTTACAGATAATGTCCAATTTTGAATTATTCTACTTGATGAAATAATACTAATAATATATTTTCTAATCTGTATTATTTATCTGATATTGTTTTACTATGGAGGAGTAACTGGGCACATTTAGTCATTGGCCTTAGATTTACATTGTGTAAACATTGTTAGCCAGTGTGACTTACAGACATGAATTCATATTGGAGAATGGAACAAACTGAGCTACACAAAACATTATTGAAAAATAAATGTGTCTCTCATGGAATGGTGTTTTTTAGCACTATGACAAAATTAACATATGAAAATCTTGCATTTTAGATTATATGCTGTATTTGCTTTAGGCCTGTTGTAAATGACACTGATATTTAAAGGATATTCTGCAGGCACAAATCCTCAATGGTCTTGAAATGTGTGATTATAGAAGTGTTCAGAGAAAGACACAATGCATCCCTTTAGGACACCAGGACCAGGACTGGTAAACACTAGCATAAGAACTGATTACAGTTTCCATATAGAGTAAGCAGCCTTAGACAGTCATGAAGATTAAAGTACCTGTTTTTTTAGCTTGCAGTTCTGGACCTAGATGTGACTGGCTAAGACAAGGTGAGGAGTGCTGAAGCCCATCTCCCTGGTCAATGAGATGAGGTCTTGCCAGTAGAGAGGACCTGCCATTCCCCCACCTTTTACAGAACACAATAACCAAGAGTATATCATTGTGTAATTATAAAATGTGCACTGCATCGTCCTGTCAAGCAAAACAACATCTCGGTAATTAACCTTGAGATGTCATCAATGAGAGCAAGTCAACAGTATAATCCAAATGTCTTGTAAGTTAGAGATAGGCCTCTCAACAGAAGCAGAATATTCTTTATCAAATGTTCTTTTTCTGCTAGTAAAGTACAGCTTACTCATTCATCCTACAAAACTGGATCTTCCTCATTTATTCCACATAACTGGATCTTCCTCATTTATCCCACATAACTGGATCTTCCTCATTTATCCTACATAAATAGATCTTGCTCATTTATCCCACAAAGCTAGTTCTTCCTTATTTATCCCACATAACTGGATTTTCCTAATTTACCTGACATAACTGGATCTTCCTCATTTATCCCACATTAATCGATCTTCTTCATTTTCCCTACATAACTGGATCTTCTGTCAAGTAATGCGGAACAACTCGGCTGAAATACATGTCACTGAAATACAATTAAACACCCTTCTATATCACAAAGGGTGATGGGAGATGGACTCTGGCAGACAGAGAAATCAGTTTTTCCTCTCTCCTTAGGTTCCCTTTAAAACTGTTTTACTGACCTACAATCAGCAGACATATTCAATGAATTATAAGATCATAAAGCCTCAGTCTATAGCTTCAGAAACTTGCAGCGGACATTGTAATTTTTACCAAATAATATCTTTAATATAATCCTTGAGGTAATCATAATATCTAGGGTCTGGAAGTCTGCCTACCTTTTACCCTGTTTAAGGGAGAACCCTCTAACCTAAAAAAATAAATTGTTATTTAACATCTTAGTCTAGGCTCTAATGATCTGAAGCGGGTTTTAAGATCGTGTTTCAAGAAACATGGACCTATCACTGCAGCAACTAAAGATTTCTTTTTTATGGAGAGTGACATTTTTTGACACTGATTTATTCAACGAATATGAAAGACTTGCAAAAAGTTTTGGAGGTCCTGGAGGTTCTGCTAGTCCCAGACTTGCTGCTACAGTATGAGGTCCTTGAGATTCTGGGTAGATTGACCAGGGTTCAACAGCAAGTAGTCAATAGTCCCATTTCAGAAATAAAATTAATTTAGATATTTTGGAAAGATATGTTGATTCCCTCAACTATATTATGGCTTAGCTAATTGGCAAACACTGTACATTTAGAAATAAAATGATGTATTCTGAGAGAAAACATACTCTGAGACCACAAAAATTCACACCTTTGATTTAATTCAGGAATAAAGGTAAAATATCTGTAAAAGGTATTTGTCATTTATCACAACGGTGAAGGGAGAGAACTCAGAAATAAACATGATCATAAATCAAGCAAGGGGTCCAGAAAAATTGCCAAATTTCTAAATCACAGTTGAGCTTGACAGCATTTTTTTGCATCTTGGGGTTACAATCTCCATTTGGAGTGGTGGAACACCTGGCTGCAAAATTGAGGGTTGTGAGTTTGATACCTTGCCCTGCCAAACATCACACTGGTGTGTGGAAGTGGTGTTTGCACAAATGGACTTGGTACAGTGACGCTTGAGGACACGCTGTCCTGTTTTTAATGGGAAATCGTGTAGCAACCTTGATAAGGCCAGTTCTTGCCCCTCCAAATGGCATGTCCCTATTTGGAGCCATGGATATTGAAACCAGCTGTGCAGGCGAAGGTTAAGGGTTTGAGACCCTGCCCTGCCAAACACTAAGACGTGTTGACCCAAAATTTCATGCAAAATATTTGGTGGTGCACTTTGATATTTTAATCTACTAAATATAGTATGATGATGTTAAACCACTAACAATAAAGTGACATTGTCTTGCACTTGTTTTGCTGACATTAATAACCAGAGTCAAAGAAAACCTGATTAAGCAGTATGGACAGAATGCAATGGTGGGGTATATCTAAGGAATGTCATGTAGCTGTCCATTCATCTCTCAGTGCTAAATATTATTGTCTTTGGTATTCCTTTGTATTCTTTCCATTTCAAACAGTTACTTCAACCATATGGTTGCAACAGGTCTTTGTCATGACCATAGAGAAGTTTAGAGGACTCATCCCTGTTTAAAACCCATTATCACATCTGGGAGGGCATAGACATGACAGTTGAGGGTATCCAGATATTTTATGTAAAATCGTCATTTGTTGTTTCATTCTTCTGGATTTCAGAAATTAGGGAAAGTAAATATTTATTTGATGTCAATTATATGAAGACACTGGTAAAACTTAACAGGCTGAACATTTGGATTGAAATTAAATATTTTCTGTTTTCATCTTCTGTATGCCACTAAAGTTGTACATATGTAGCCCTTTGAAATCCACATTAAAATGGTGAATATCTACAAATGTGAACTCTATGGTAAAACCCAAACACTGTTGAGAAATGAACAAAAAAACATGTAAACATGTCAACAAATCATAGGCTATATTCTATATTATTGTGTTTGTGATAACTTTCAGAACTCGTTAAGTTATGACTAGTTTTGGTAATTCCACTTTTGGCTTCTTAAAGATGTAGTCCAGAACATTTTAATAACAAAAAAATGTATACCCACCGATTTGGGCATTATGTAACATATGTTGTTAATATGTGCATTATATATAAATATAATAATTGCCACACCTCAGTGAGCCATGATATTCCACTGGCAAATCCTGGAATGTATCATTTTGACACTGGCCCAATACGGAACAATTAAAAACTGATTTGCCAAACCCTGGACTGATCTGACACATTGCATTACTTGAAATACCCTATGGGTTCGTAATCTCAAACATGGCCTTTAACCGCCTTTATTGATGCAAACTTCCGACAGCGTTTGCTGAAACTTGAACCCTTGAACGTTTTCCCTTGACAGCAAAGATCGTTACAGAGCGAGAAATACTTTAGCCAGTGAGATGTCTCACTCCTCTCTGGCGTACTCTTTGGGGCGGGGATCAAAAGGAGGCCGGATTGACCCCGCCTGAAATAAGAATCATTGGTCGTTCCTACCGGTTCTTATTCGGTGAGCTTCATACA
>JACXGJ010002939.1:0-59132 GCA_016801105.1 Esox niger
GGGGGGGGGGGGGGGGGGGGGGGGGCTAACGTTATGCATGTCCTGAAATTAGCTATGCACCCTGTAACGTGTCCTTTCAAGCATTAAGTTCTATAGGACAACCAGCCCAGAATTAGCTAAAAGAGTTTTTGCATCTCGATTGCAGGTTGTTATATGATTAACCTAGGCACGGTTGGGTGCGCATGCATCAACAAGCATCGTTTAGGCGGCCCGAACCTGTATGGCAACTAGCTAGGTCGTTTTGTTTGGAAGTGAAAAGCTACGTGTTTATCCAAATACGAATTAGATGTGGTTGTTTTTCTCTTGGAAGATTATTATTAGACTGTTGACGGGGACTAGAAGCATGCAGCGACATGCGGTGTTAGCGCTCTAAAAGAAATTGCAACGAATGTTACGAAAGATATTATTTGAACCATAAGGTGACACGTATACACCTTTAGTCCTTCTACCGAGAAGATTCACTATACATAGTATTTAGGTTCTACTGTTGGTGTAAAATAAATTTTAATCCAATCATTCAGCCTTCAGTGGGCAGTTAAGACATTCATTTTTAAGCTGTTGAAAATCATTTATAGCCACAGGCAGACATGTCTTTAAGTTACTTCAGACAAGTGTATGTCTCATGTCACTGCATACAAGTCCAAGGCAAGTCTCAAGTTCTTTAAGTACTATAGGCTATAGTTATAATCTATTAGTCTAAAGCAAGTCCTTTCAACTTAAGGCACACTTTTTGGAGATGACAATAATATTATGGGCTATTTTAAATCAGCAGATGATGATGATCTAGTACACTAATACTGAATTGCAACAGTTAATTTATTATAGCAAACATGCATTTTATGTTTAAATTGAAGTAATATCATGTTGAGGCTGGGGCCGCCCTATTCTAATCGCCATCAGCCAAATTGTCTGTCTATTTTATATAGGTTAGCCACAGGCAAACAGCTCTTTGTGTTATGTATGGTTATATGTCTTAGCTAGTTATTAGGTACTGTAACTAACTACCTGGCAGAGATTAGAAACAGGCCAAATTCTTGACAGCGAACTAACATTAGGCTTCTCACTGAATGTAAAAAAGAATTGTTGCCAAATGCTATTACGAATGGAACAGATGCACTGTCACGAACATTGCCTGGGTTACATTCAAATGTAATTGCTTGAGCTACCAAACCAGAACAAGGCGAGAAGGCAGATTTTTTCCATTAGTTTCAGCTATTCTATATTTACCTTCCAAGGCATGAGTCCAGTGACTACAAGTCCAAGTCAAGTCACAAGTCAATTTATTGCTGGCTTAAGGGCAACTTGAGCCATTTTGTGGCAAATCTTGTGTTTTATGGATTCAAGTTGGCATCCCTAAACACGTTCTCAGAAATGTGTGCCAATTGGCTGAGAAACGAAAATGTAAGTATCAGATGAACATAAGTATTCAGACCCAATCAAGTAAGAGCCATTTCAAGGACGATCAACGGATGCATCCTGCATCTTGGAGTCTCATGGTAAAGGTTTTGAATACTAATGAATGAAAATTCTCTGCTTTTGATTTTCAATTAATTGACACAAACATCTAAAAACAAGTCATTATGGTAGAATAATGAATTGACACTAGAACACAACAAAAAAACTGTACATATGAGAAGGCATACTTTATTGCCGTTGACAGTTTCTGGAGGGGAAGGAGCAACCGACCACATGCTACGTATTTACATCTGCTTGAGAAATTCCAAATGAATGGCTTACTATGCAACAGATTCTCAAGTGAATTTTCTGGACGTAATCTTTATGCACTTAGTGGCAGAAATCCACACTGCAACTGTGTGCACTAATGCCAAGAGGGGGACAACTGGGAACGTTATCCGGGGCACAGGCCTGGGGGGGGGACATTTGGTTGGCTTGAATATAATTATTAATTAGTCTGTCAATGTTAGTATTCAATACTATCAAGAAAGTTAACAGTTATTAAAACAGAAGAATTGTGTTGATGAGGGCATTTATGTTTTTTTGTCTTTGCTGTTTTTTATACAGCATTATGATTAAACCTTTTTCTGTAAAATTGGTTTGTTCTACCAAAAGCCCATCAATGATACCCTAGCACCTACAGCCAATCAGTGTGATACCCTAGCACCTCCAGCCAATCAGAGAGATAACTTAGCTGCAGTTCCCAGTAGCTAGCTACAGAGAGCTGGTCTATCTGGCGTTGCCACCATGCAACCAAAAATAGGAGCACTGAAATGGAAGGACAAATCTAAAAGAGAACGTCTAAATATGTGTAGCATGAAGTAGTGGTTGATTGAGTAGGTTGTGATTTGAAAGATGTGACAATGAATTACAGTAACTGTGTTGAACACAGGGATTTGAATGTGGCCTAGTTATGAATTAAAACAAACAAAAACAAGTATTTTTGGACAGTAATATAATCACAATTTTTTTAGCCCTTGGTTTGGGACAGTGTGAGCGAAGTTTTCAAAACATTGGATTTAATTAATGTGAAATGCATGTAAACGAATTGCCGTCCAACCTGTTAACAGAATATGGCAACACTCTTTGAAGTCATTCATGTCATGGAGCCATATGTGCATGTGTGGCTACCTTATTACAACTAGACCCATGGATTTTGTATCAGTCAAACTTTCTGGTCATTTTGGCACTCTTTTGCAACTCAATATAAATCTATGTAGGTGTGCACAACAATCAGTTAATACCAGGCCTACTTAAAACTTTCCTTGAGACCTTTATTTTTCCCCACGCAGGGTATAAACAAACATGTTTATATAAATATTATTGATGACATATTATAAGTGCAGAGGAGTTCATTATGGTTTGCATAAGAACTTGGTTGATAGTTATAACAGTCAACGTTATTGTTTGATTATATATTTAGTCAATCAGTTCAGTAAGTGTATAGTTGGCGAGAATCCTGTTGACCATAACTGCTATCAGCGTGGTTTCTAAATTAGCCGATATTCTGTTAATTAGGGCGGTCTCCCAGTCAACACAACTTCTGCTTTCACCAAGCTTACACTTCTAGCGTTCCTAGAAACATTTGGCTAGCAAGCACGAATTCACTTCAGTAAATGTACTTTTCGGAGTTTGAATTAGGAATCTTGAGGGATGCAAATCGATCCCGACCAATTGTAGAGTCCTCGGTCTAAATACCATGCGACACCGGCGCGTTCGAAGCGGCTACTTTAAATATAGGCCACACAGCAATAGCAAAACACTGGAGATGAAAACTTGTTAAGAATGATCTACGGCATGCCTGCAATAATGTACGTTATTGTGTTAGATTATAGGAATTTGGGCTGAGATAGGCTGCTTTCCGTCAAAATACATATACTATATTTATTAGTATAGCCCAGTCATATCAGAAAAATGGCAAGTAGGCTACACAAGGCATAATTACTGTTTTTGGTAAGCTATGATAATGCTCAGAAAATAAAGAGGTCGGTTAGAAAATCTAAAACGTTGCCTATAAATACGGCAGCGTATTCTTACCTTTTGCGGATACGCATTATTTGGACGACGTTTCGAAAATTCTACATTAGGTCTCTACCGTATTATAAACATGCCAGATGGTAATCTCGCCTCTGCCTATGAGCGACAAATATATTTGGTGGGAGGAGACAGGGCAAGACCGTTGATGCGGATGTTTGTAAAACAAAAAAATACGTCAACAAGTCAGTACCGACCAAAATCTAGGGTAACCTAACGCGATAGCGGAAAAGGCCAAGTGACGCGGTTTCTTCTTAGCATACGCGATGATCTCAATCTCTGCGCTGCAATTGACGAACTTTAGCAGCAGTCAGCGCTGTTCATTTTAATGACCTGCAGCTAAGGATAGGCTCAGCGTTTTTCGTGTTGGTGGGTAGGTCTCTCTATAAGGACTAAAGCTTTTAAATCAATTTAACATTTTCAATACCTTTTTTCCTCAGCATGTCATAACATGTTTATACTGACAGCCTATCTGAAATCCCAAAAAGCAACAACCAGAACTGATGCAGTGTCTAGGAAAAACAAGGTTCAGAAACAAAAAAGAAACCTAGAAGGGCCTGACTGATGAATGGCCAGTCGCCTTCCAGCTGCGCGGGGTGAAGATCTACAAAATACACTATCTTGTAGATCACCCCAATGTTTTCGTTTCTGGCCTGTGTGGAGTTAAAGGATTAAAGACTGCTCTGTTTTAACACATGTTAAAAATGAGTGTGGTTCAGTTTGATAAATGGGTATTGAAAATAATATTTTTCATCTTCCTCCTTCCATCACTGACTACTTTGAGTTGGGAATGCGTTTGTCAATGACTACATTTCCCCCCCCAAAACTGCATTGAATCAAATGAGATGACACAGTATTAGGCTATTAACGTACGTACGCGCGCACACACCTTCAGAAAACGAGTTTCACATTTTAAAACACAACGTTTTTAATAGAAAACAGACATAATTTGGTTGAAATTGTTACATTTAAAGAAACCGCTTTGTAGACAAAATTCTCAAATTTAAAATAAATTAAAGTAAAAGGACAATCAGACAAAACATTTTTTCAGCTTCCAAATAGTTCTCCACAGTCTCCAATCACAATTTTCACATTTGACATTAATACTGTTGATAAATTAACACACTTAAAATAACTTTTAATAATCGACATTTTCGGTACGACTAAATGTGTGTACAAGTGTGTGTGTATAAAAATGCATGCAGGTGTTAAAGATTAACTATGGCAGAATGAGCCAGGATTAAAATGATCTCTTGGTTTTGCATGTGGACTTTTCGTTTGAGTTGATTCTAAATTCAAGGTTGGGATATGCAGTCCTGTTCAGTTAGAGTGTAGTTCAATTAAGTGAGGTTAATTTTCAGCTAGCTATTTCTTCACTAACTACTTAACATAGAAACAAAACATGATTAGAGAACATTTCAGGTTGCAAACCGACTATTCCACACAACAAATCTACACCTACCACAGAACCATGCCTCACTGCTGCTCTCCAGTCATGCACCATATACACTTTGCAATAACACAGATAGCCCAGACTGGACACATTTCCGAACACAACATCATCATTTCTATTCCAGTACATGCTTATGTTTTCTCTGCCCGAATGAGGTGTTTTTGCAGATTTGCTAAAGTTGCACAAATATCCGAATAGTGCAGTGACAGGGGAATCAATTATGTTGTTGCAACTATCGCTTTCCGAGCACAAAGATTTGGTTCAAAATTCCGATTACTTAATACGTAATAATATCAATAATAAATGTCAAAAGTAAAAATCTATGTTCACTGCAGTGAAAAATTAGTGCTTCAATAGTGAATGCCATATATTCAGACTCAAAATCTGTCAGTGTAATTGTCATGGGGTCAAAAAGACAGCATAGGTTGCTTTGAACCTTCTGTTCAAGGCAGAAAGCCAAATAAACTTGGCTTGGATGTTTTTGCCCAAAAGAAAAGTGCACTGTTGTCTTCAACCAAAATAAGGGGCAATGCTTTGACTAGGACAACATTTTTCCACATGTGGTGCTAGGGTCAGATTACAAAGAGAACCACAGAGTGTACAGGCAAGATAGTTTCCTGACTGCAATTAAAACAAAAGTACACAGCAACGAAAAAGCAGGGAAAACTCGGTAGCCACAAGGGGTCAAAAAAACAGGCGCTTTGTTCAAATGTAATGGCACCAAAGGAGTCAATTCTGACAATCTCCTCTACACCGTCCCTAGTCTTAAGAACAGGACAACCTTTAGTTTGGTAAGGACTATGCCGCCTAATTACGGGAGATTGAACCAAACGAGCAACCGCACTGCCTGGGTCTCTCTACGTTTTGTTACTTTTCCTTTCCTTGAACGAGAGGAGTTTCATAAGGGGAACCAATGTGCACAACACAGGTCAAAGGCACAACACTGGACACATACAAAGGGAAAGACATCAACTTCCAATGAGGGAAAGTAGAAAAAGTGCCTCTCTATGACAAGTCAAGCATTCTTAAATCAGCACAGTCTGTGCGCTACTAAATTTGTGTTCTGGTCTAGAAGTAGAATTGCACAACATACCCTCAGAGAGGAAAAATAAAAAAGTCACAACACAGTCAGAGCTCTAGAGCCCGCTAAAACACAGTCAGAACACTAGAGCCCGCTAAAACATCGTCGGACCTTTAGAGCCCGCTAAAACATAGTCTGAGCTCTAGAGCCTGGTAAAACACAATCAGAGCTCTAGAGCCCGCTAAAACATAGTCTGAGCTCTAGAGCCCACTAAAACATAGTCTGAGCTCTAGAGCCTGGTAAAACACAATCAGAGCTCTAGAGCTCGCTACAACACAGTCGGGCAGCATGACAACAGCACGTAATTATTTTTGTATGTTAAGTCAAAATCCTCATTACCCATGATGACATAGCAAAATTGCACCAAATATTCATTATACACAGGAAAAGGTGTATAGAGTACATGATGTTATAAAAAGGATTTGATAATGGTACTGTAAGTACAGTACGACTGACAGAATGAGTTGAAATGCATTAATGCCATGATTTTCTCCTGGGGCAATGATATATGTATAACAACAGTGAACTCCAGGCAAATTTGTACCCATCAAAGTTTGACAGAGAGATGTAACACTGCACGAGAAACAAAGCATAACTTCCCAAAGAAGTTTTAAAAAGGAGGAAATCACTTTTAATACAGTGTTCCCATTGGTATACCTACTCCATAACAATCCCAGAGCATGGATTGAAAATAATTCAGCACACCCCGAAATCATCATACAGTAGAGCAAAATGTAAAACAAAGAAAACACCAAGGTGTGTCATAGAAAAAATGCAGAATAAGTGACCATTGGCATGAGAATGAAACCGGGCCAGAGGGAGGAGGGGCTATGGGTCCAACTTGGCCACTGCTGTGGATGCATAGCCATCATGTCCAGAACCTGTCTCTTCACCTCCGATTACAATTCAAGATATGAAAGCGAACATAGAAATAAGGACAATTTAATTAAAGTTTTATAAGAAAAAAAAGATTTTGAATTTTAGTAATTGAAAAACTCCATTTAAATCATTGACAAACAGCAGAGGCACTGCATACACAAATGTAACATTTTCTCAATAGGGGAAACACCTCAAAAAATAGCTCAACACACTACACAAATATACATATGACAACTATGATACAGATATTAATAATTCCATGATTTGCATTCATTTTTTTCATATAATTTCATTATATATAGATTCATATTCCTCACATGCCATACAATTGTGTACATGTGTATGTGAACAAGTCTTTTGTGTTTCTTTTCTTTCGCACTGAAACATCATTAGTACGGCTGCAAGAGATGATTTGCCCTCCCAGACTTTGACCCCGAGCTAAAAAGAAAATGTGAGTCGTCAGCTGTGACATTAGATGCTCAGTAGTGAAAGTCACTGACAAACCATGACAGGGTGGAACCTCAGTAGGACAGGGGCACCGTCCTCTGGTCTTAATACACAAGAGTTGCTGTAAGAGCAAAGCTGCACAAGTGGACCAGAAGAAGAGATGCTGTAGACCACGGGGTTTTCGAATCGGAACCTACAATGTCCGGACCACTGCTGGTTCTCTGCTCCACTTGATCGTTAACTGCACGTGCCTGCTGTCCCGGGTGTAAACCAGTCCCTGATTGGAGGGAAAGAGTGAAGAAAAGCGGTGACCTTGAAACCAAGGCTCAGATTTGAATTTGAGGGCTCTAGATTTCCTGTGGCTTCTCTGTCCTTAGCCCACCCCATCTTGTGGTCATCAACCTCCCAGGAGACCTTGCGGTGCCTGGTAGTTTCAGTCTGGCAGGTGGGAGGGCTAGAGTGTGGTCCATTTTGATATCGTCGTCCCCTTACCCCATAAGGTGGATTTTTAAGGTTGGTGGGGGGGGACCGGTCACAGTAAGTAGATCATTCTGCATTTTTTTTTTTATATTAGTTGTAAGTCCTGAGGAGATTATCACAGTTTACCGCCGTGTCAACACAAGCGGACCGAATAGGTAAAAGCTCCCCATTAACTTGTGCGACGACCTGAATGGCGACAATGACTTAGCTCTGTGTGAAGGTACTATGGATAAGATGGGGGGGCTATGCCAAGCGGGCAAAACCTGGACCTTCAAAAGCCAACAATGCACAACAGGTATTACATTTACCAATACGCTACTGTCACCTCTTCGGGAATCCCTCAAATGTTCACACATATATAAAAGAGAAAAAGAAAATGACAGTGGGGCTATGCTGCAGCACTTTAGGAGAGGGGATGGGACCCCTGATTGTGGAAAGGCACACCCAAGGGGGAGGTCAAGGGGTGTGTTGATGGAGTTGAAGGGGTCAAGGTAGATGGACCATGGCTGGGATGGTGCAGAAGAAGTCAGGAAATGCCACATAGAAATGGTGAGCTCAGGCTTGGCAGTGTGTTCACATCCGTGAACCTCGTTCCTGGAGGATCTGTGGGAAGAGAAAATGTGTTAGTCTAAATCCAACAAGCATTAATTCAATATGGACGTAATATAAATGACATCCAAGCATCTTTCCAAACATTCTGAAACCGATCATTTGGACAAATCCAGATTTCATTGGATCTGCCACCAGAATCTGCCACCAGAATTGAACTGAGCATCTGAAGTATTTACCCAAGACTTGCGTAGTTGGCTTCTGAGTAGGGACCAGCTAACATCTTTCCCATTTAGAGTTGAAGAGAACTGTAAACCTTAATCTACGCGATGTCGGGTGAGGCTTAATCTCTACAATGCCTAAGAACCCTTTAAAAAGGCCAAAGTGCAGTAAACCCTTTGTATGATATTTTCAGATGTCTTTAATGCATAAGTAAACATGTGATTTCACCTTGGCCTTCTCTGTGGGCTCGATGACAATGCCATTGGTGGAGTTGTTGAGTTCCCGGGAAACCACACACAGGAATTCAGCCTGGTCCTCGTTGCCGTAGTTATAGGACGAGCCGATGCTTATGAGCTGTGAGGGGAGATGGGAAAGGGTGAGCGGGACAGTGAATTAGCATTAAAATAAACTTTACAATCAAATCTGAAGCATATTTTGAGAATTCCCTGGAGGACTTTTAAGGCACTGGAAAAAGACCTGACACACGACCAGGTCTTCACCAATGACCACTGGATTTGAAGGCGAGTGTGAAATGGTTTCCAGGCCCACCTGCTCAAACTTCCAGCCATCTGACATGGTGGACACCATCTGGGTGAGCTCCTCCTCCTGGCACTGCAACACCCGGTACACGTGCTTCACTGGGCCCTGAGAGGAGTAAAGAAATGTAATACAATATCTGTCTGCAGGACGGGTTCAGGACGTGATCCCTGATCCTCGGATTCTCGCAGAGACGTGGCTTAATGATTTGTACTCAGACAAGGCGGTTATAATTACGCTGACTTTTTTTTCCAAAAGGTTACCAAAAGGGATTTCAACATTTTCAACATTTGGGAATAAAATGATTTTTTACAGCTGTTGTGTTCCTCTAATTGCGGTACCATTGCTGTGTATTTGTCAATGGAGGTGTGTCTGGTGGGTTTCTGAGCGGGTTAGGGTGGCTTCACACGTGCTACGTCTCTCTGGTGATGCATTTGATATGAATAATCAGCACCTCCGAACATTGAAACGTTTTCTTATTATAAAAATGACAGGTCAATTTATATTTCTGACCCACATCGGTTTTAAACTCAATGGTAGGAATTTAAAATGGTGGTCTTACCATAGTCCCTATCGCCTATCGGTGTCTAACACCGTTTACAAACAATTCTAAAGAACATTGCACAATCCAGTTATGCAAAGCTTTCTGAGAACCGCCCAAGGTGTGCTTGTTGACAAAGTGTTTTATAACATTCATTGACTCACGGAGCACATACCTAGTCAAAGTTTATTACCGTTTCCTTTTTTAATTGATATTAAATATATGAGATTTAACAAAATATTTTGGGGAGATAGTTGACATAACAAAATCATGAACTAATTTCAGTCAAACTTTGTGATTACTTATGCAACACACTGTGTATGTTGTTCTCTGTGGAGCACAGTAATGATTAAATGTTTTAAGGATTAGTATCTTGTATGTTGACAATATTGTTTGTATCTCCATCTACAAAAGCATCGGGATAGAAGACAACTTTTAAAAAACACTGTACATTAAAGAACTGATAATTAAAATGTACTTCTATACTGAGAAGTACCACCTCTTGTTAAATGCTAGCAGGCACACCATTCACTCAACATAACAAAGGGTCCTAGACTACAGTGACATCTGTATGAAATAAACCACCATCACATTGACACCACTGAAATGAAAAAGCGTGGTCTCCGCACGCTATGCTTTAAAAATGGATGACAGGATCAGTACACTACACTTGCATTCTTTATCTGAAAAGAGAAAAGTTGTATTTTAACATTTTAATTTAAGTTAACTTGCAAATACCGCAAGCTAAGCTGTCAAATCTATTAGATGGGCTGTCTTTCGTTATCAATAATACTGTCTGGGACGTACTTTGGTGTCAATTAGATAATTGTCTACATTCATACAAAAGGTTTTACACTGTGCCCTAGGGTGGTCTAGCAGGGGTTAGAATCCGGCCTAGCGCCTTTTCAGCAACAACGCTCTCCTTTTTAAGCTGTCTCAGTCAAATAAGGCATAAAAATTTCCCAAAAATAATAATTCAAAAGGTTTTACTGAGCGTGATCTTTTAAATACATCCTCGCATTAGTAAATGTGTGATATGCATGTATCAATTTTATAACCCAATTAAATATTTGATCAGTCATCTTCCTCAAATAAAGAGGATGGTGACATGTGATCTTTACAAGAGGGAGTCTGATACAATCAATTGTCAACTTACAGCTCATTCATTGCATTTAGGGTGAGGGGATTAGCCATGAGTTAGCCTGCCCTGGCGAGTTAGTTCTGAAGGATACACTGCCATGAGTTAGCCTGCCCTGGCAAGTTAGTTCTGAACGATATGTTGCCACCAGGTAGCCTGCCCTGGCAAGCTGTAAGTTGCCATTTTCCTGGTGGCCCCACAGAGGGCTGTGTATATTTGCTCACCACTGTCCAAGTATGGTCACATAGCACTACCTAGCAATGTCGCACCCCAGCAACTTTTTTGGACACAAATTGAATACCATGAAATTGTGAGAAAAAATTATGTCCTTTCCTAAAAATGTAGTGACTTTCATAGAAATGACTATCCGCTTACATTTGTTTGGTAGTACACTCTTGCCAAACCGGGTCCTGCGATGGCTATCACTGGTTTCTGTGATATGGTTGTCTATAAAATAGCTATATGTGATATGACTTTGTTTAGTATGATTGTTTATTTTTTATTTTGTATTGATGAGAATGTTGTTGTAAATCACAGGGCTCATCTGTAAAGTATACTTGCTTTTAGAATGAATCCCTGGAAAAACACAGTTTTTGAGTTTTGCAGTGGTCTCTGGCACTGTCTCCAGAGCACATGTTATACAACAGCATGGGTTTGAATGAAGCCCACTGCTCTTTCAGCAAAACACCCCCTGTACCTTCCACTACTTCCCTGTTGAATAATGCATAAAATGCCCCAAAATATACATCTTTAAAAGTCATTTAAAAAATAAGTAAAAAATACCTTAAAATTAGTTAAAAAATAACACTTCAGTGTTCTGCTGAGTAATGAATGGCATAAACGCATCAACTCCAAGATTTTGCTAACAAACCTGAGATGTCCTATTCTCGTTGTCCCGTATCCTCTCTTTGACCAACCTCACAAGAGATGCAATATTGTAGAACTCTGCCTCTTCAAGGACACCTGGGGGAGCCAAACAATAACGTAGGCAATGGCCTGTATCACATGTCAGCAAATTCATATAACTTCTAAAATAAAGCAAAGATTCTGAGAGGGATTAGATAAAAAAATTCAGGGACCTAATACTTCAACAGGCTTACCTTCTTCTGCCAAGTTCTTGTCCATTATCAATTTTCCATGCCGCAGGTAATTCAGAATGGGGCCAAAGTACGTGGGATCCCTGTCAATCAGGTAAGCTCCTGTCTCATCCTAAAAGATGTATAAACTGTCAAAACACAGTAACGCCTGCACACTCTCTGGTCAATGTTTCTAGCTGAGTTGTACTTTGACGAGTGTTGGAGTGTTTCTATACATTTTAGTTCAGCTTAGCCATTGTAATGGGTTTGGTTGTCATTTAAAGATCACAGTGGCAGTGCATTATTAGTGCTACGTTGATGGACCTAGATTTATCACAGCACGTTATGCAGAAAATTATGATAGACTAAGTTACCTTGTCAGAGTCCAAATCCGGATCTTCTTGACACAATCGGTACAGGAACGATTTGGGATCCCTGCATAATGTCTGTTTGGTTGTAACGAAGTAGGTTCCACCAACATTTAGGCGAACCCAACGGGATCCTGGTTTCTCTGGTGCCTCTAACGGGGAACTGGGGTTGCTCTTCATTGGGAACCCAAACACTGCTCTACTACTCGATACACCGGGACTGGTGGGCAAGCTACTCCGCGGCGGAACCATGAGAGAAGGCGAAGCTAACCGAACAGATCCTCGGACATCCCGGTGCTCGGGTTGTTCTATAGTACCAGCCCCACTCTGTTCCACAACGTGCAATTCAGCCATATTTTCTTCGACAAAGCAAACACACTCACACTGCAGGGTAACAACAATTCTTACCGATTTGTAAACAGAACGGGGCTCTTTTTCCCAACAAGGAGGCTGACATTAGGGCGTTGCTACACACATTCGAACATATCTACGCCTAACCTCTTTAAACAAGTCATTAGTATTTCTTAGGTTAAATAACGTATTTTTGGTTCCCACATCGCTTTCAATATTTTCTTAAAATAAATTGGTCATTCTTGTTTATTCAAACGTTAATCAAGAAGAGGGCAATTCTTCCGGGTTGTAACGTCATAAGTTATTATACTTCCGCTCTGTCATTTTTCCTCTGTAAATTAAGAGTTAATTCACTAAATTCAAAATTTTGTTCTTGCTGTCATCTAGTCTGCAGTTAGTATTTGAAATTAAAACAAGCGTTACCGTTTGTGATTGTGCAAATAAATGTGGATGCATTACTTCTAATGAAGGATTTTTACCGATCTGATAGCTTTTATTATGAAAAATGTGAAACCGAGTGGCTGTAGATACGCTATCTTGACAGTTGGCGGTAAGGGCTTCATCAACAACAGAAGTGTAAGGTAATAGCAAGTAAACAACAATGTTGCATGCTGTTAATGCTTGCTAACGTTAAGTGTTTACACAAAGTAAATGTAAAGATTCCGTTAATAAAGCTAGCCATGAAAATTGTTAAATTACCTTGTTAACTCGCATCACAATTTCAGACCCTAGCAACTGAACTACTAACGTTGCTAGCCAGCCTGCTACTGACTGCGCGTTCACTTGCTAGTTTGGGTATAGCCAACGTTAACTGTGATGATGTAAGCTTGATAGCTCAAGCACGGCCAAGTCGTTAATTAGGTATATTTTTTTTGTTTGTTGCTAACGCTGGCTATGTGTAGCCAGCTGAAATCGCTACATACAAAAGACAATAAATAACAATCTGAAGAATCATCAGTTTTGCCCCGCTCTTCCCACAGTATTGTATATGCAGCCGAAGAATCTGTAACATATGTGTGATGTGATAATAATAAAAAAAATACATTTGCTCCATTAATGTATACATTTTCATGGTTGAAATGGCTTGATTTGAGCCAATTTTCGGGTAACGCAGTGGGAAGAGTAAGAACGTTTGGTAGATAGAAACCGCTTCTTCTGAGACTGAAAAATAAGGGAGGAAATAAAGTTTGACGGAGTGTTGATTTATGTATTACAGTACCACCTTTCCGATTTCAGCTACCTGAGCCATGAGTGAGTTTCGGATACACCATGACGTCAACGAGCTCCTCAGTCTACTTCACGTACGAGGAGGTGATGGAGCAGAAGTTTATATTGATCTGCTGCAGAAAAACAGGACACCTTACGTCACCACAACTGTGTCTGCGCACAGTGCAAAGGTGATTAATCGGAAATTGAATGATTGGTCAGTACTGGATGCTTTTATGTTCATGTAATAAACTTCCTACATATTGTGTCTTGAAACTTCTATTTACAGGTCAAAATAGCAGAGTACTCAAAGACGCCAGAGGACTTCCTTAAAAAATATGAAGAGCTTAAGTCAAAAAATGCCCGCAACCTGGACCCACTGGTCTACCTTCTATCAAAGCTTAGTGAGGACAAAGAGGTAATCACTTTTCTCTTCAAATGCCACCAATATGTGCATTTTTATAAAGTCATGTAATAATGGATCTGATTTTTATATGAGATACTCAAACCCCTTCAACCCAAACACCACCTCAGTCTAGTATTGTGTCATGTCCCAATTAAAAATGTGTTGTATGTTAATCCTTTCCAGGTGCTCCATTGTCTGCAACAGAATGCCAAAGAAAGGTCAGAAGCAAATGCATCATCAACTACGAGCACGTCCTTTGCAATCCCTCCGACAAGCTCCAAGATGTCAATGCAGGAATTTGAAGAGTTGCGCAAGAAGCTGGGGAACGTCACTGCCAGCTCCAGCGTGCCGCAGGTGTGTCCTCATGTCATTTTAAGGATCCATGTAACCAGCGGTATCATTAGGCCAGGGCGTCTGGGGCTACAGACCCAAATGTTTTATGAATTGCCCCGGATCTCAAATAATTTTATTTAAAAAATCCGGTATGGTTTACCGCGAGATGCCACGATGTGCCGTACAGCGCCTGTCAGGTAACTGGCTGTGTTCGGTACCGTGTTTATTTCGCCTGTGTGTAACGTAACATTTTAGAGTACGTTATTTATATTTAATAGTTCGTCATTAAAACAAATCTGGTGTAAAAAAGGTTATCCCAGTGCCACGCAACACATCTCTTCCTTCCAACATCGCACCACCGTAGCCCTTCCTGTCCTCGGACATTTCTTTTCAAAGTAGTAATAAATTCCACTGATGTATTTGAAATCACATTTAACATGGTGGACTGTAGTTATTATTGATGCACACAAGACTTAAGACTTTATTATCCCACCGGAGATGATGAAAAGGATTGAGCTGAATACCTCCCGTTGAATTCTACATTTTGTCCTCCCATGTCCTGAAGTCGGCTGAAGTCACACGAAAGATGCTGAGAGACAGGCACAACAAAAAGAACCCTACTCAGCCCAACCCGGTGTTTCCCAACTGGGTGTATGACCGGCCTGCGCTGATCGGAGACTTCATTACGGGCGCCCCACCTGCTGGAGGGGACCCAACAGTGGCCATTGGTATGCTATGGATGGTTCTCATGTCTTACTTTCACACATTTTCATAGACTTGATGTAATTTTGTTTCACCGACTTCAGCTGGTGTAAATTTTAAAATGTGTGAACATGTACCTGGTTCCTCCATAGAGGTTCTAAGCATGATTTTACCTCATGTCTCTGTTGTTTTATGGCCAGGTACGCTGCCTCTACCAGCCCAGGAACAGGCTCTGGTCGATGATTTGTTATTCGTGCTGATCGGTGTGGACGGCCGAGATATCACAGCCCAGCCTGTCCTGGGGAGACAGAACCGCTCGTTCATCGTTGACCCCACCCTGGACATGTCCATCAAGGAGCTGGTCAACCGAATACTGCCTGTGGCCTCTTACTACTCCACCATAACACGGTGAGGGAACGTTGCGAGGGAAATCCTTACACCTTCTGGACAACTTGTGTTGTGGTGTCGATTGCTTTGTTTGTTCCGTCTGTCTGCCGACAACATTAGTCTTTCTGTTTGGCAGCTTCACCGAAGAGAAGTGGTCCTTTGAGTATGGCCAGGTGAACCACGCCCTGGTGGCGGCCATGAGGACCCTGATGAAGGAGTACCTCATCCTGGTGACCCAGCTGGAACACCTTCACAGGCAGGGCATGCTCTCCCTGCAGAAGCTCTGGTTCTACATCCAGCCCACTATGAGGACAATGGAGATCCTGGCCTCCATTGGTAAAGCCTTTATGATCATTCTAATATGATTCCTTTATAAAAAAAATTAAAACCTACTGTACATTATCCATTGAATCATACACAATATATGGTTGGTAGGTATAGTGTTTACAGTGCACTTTTGGACATTTCAATAAATTATTATGTTGTGGTTTTTCAGTGGTCTGTGAATATTTTGTGATAAAACATGGTTGTCAGGGCTTGTAATTGGTGTATTGTTGCTGTCTTTATTGACTGTCCAAAGTATAAAGAGCATATAGTAGGAACCAGGCTATTGATGTATTGACTCAATTAGTTGAATGTTGTTTCCTACAGCTTCCTCGGTGGACAAAGGGGACTGTATGGGTGGATCGACACTAAGCCTCCTTCATGACCGTACCTTCAACTACACTGGAGACAGTCAGGCTCAGGAGCTGTGCCTCTACCTCACAAAAGCAGCTAGTGTCCCTTACTTTGAAATACTGGAGAAGTGGATCTACAGGGGTATCATCAAGGATCCCTATAGGTACAGGATTCTTTCTGGCTCGGCTCATCGACTGCACGTCTTACCCTGGATCACTTTACTACACAACGATTTCAGGTTTCATACTTTGAGATTTGGCGTGTCCTGCTCCGTGTTTTAGTGTTTTTGTTTCGTCTACGTAGTGAATTCATGGTTGAAGAGCATGAGCTCCAGAAAGAGAAGATCCAGGAGGACTATAACGACAAGTATTGGGATCAACGGTACACAATCATACAGCACCGAATTCCATCCTTTCTTCAGAAAATGGCCGGCAAAATTTTGAGTACAGGTGACACACATCATGCTATTAGTCTCCGTCTTTGTCTGCGTTCTGTGTTCGCTGTGATCCTTAATTGTGTTGCCAACAAATATTATGTCTGGATCATTTTAGCTGCGACATTTTTGATTCTGTTCTACAGGGAAGTATCTCAACGTGGTGAGAGAGTGTGGCCGCGACGTGACTTGTCCAGATGCTAAGGAGGTCCTCTACACTCTGAAAGAGCGAGCCTACGTGGAGCAGATAGAGAAATCCTACTATTACGCCAGTAAGGTCCTCTTGGACTTCCTGATGGAAGAGAAGGAACTGGTTGCACGCCTGAGGTAAACAACAAAAATGACAAAAAACAAACACACTATTCAATCAGGTTTTTATTGATTAAGTTGTATTCTTCCTAGGTCAATCAAACACTACTTTTTGATGGACAAGGGAGATTTCTTTGTCCATTTCATGGACCTGACGGAAGAGGAGCTCAAAAAGCCAGTGGATGACATAGTCCCTCCCAGACTGGAGGCCTTGCTAGAGCTAGCTCTAAGGATGAGTACGGCTAATACAGACCCTTTCAAAGACGATCTGAAGGTAAATCATGGATGATGATTTAGTCAGACTTATTTTATCTTCATTGCAGAGGCACCATCTAGTGGTTGTATAAGAGAGAAACCTCATAAAAAAATTTTAAGGATTGTGGAGGAGTTAATTCAAACTGGTTTTCTAAATTTTACTGGGACATCTTGGTTAAGACCTAATTTTTCCATTGCACATGCTGTCTGGAAATCTATTGGTCATGCTAAATTGCTAAAAATATATGTTGCAATTATATTAGACAAGCAAAAACATTTCCATCTAGTTTAATTTGTCAGCACTTTCATATTGCTTATAAGGATGAAGAATGTTGATCCGATGTTTTGAGGAAACAGAATATAGTAGTACTACAAATATGTAGCTCTATATTGAAAATGCTGTAAATGAGGAAATATCATTTTCAGAGTAAACTTATGTACAAGTAAATGTTTATTACAATGTATATGCATTTTCCATTTAAATTCAGACTGGAGTATTTTAATTCTTAGTTTAAAAGAGTAAGAACGATGTATTCAATTCACACCAAACACATACTCCCACCGCGATTCCATCCTTCTTTCCAGATTGACCTGATGCCATATGACGTGATCACACAACTGCTCCGCGTGCTGGCCATCGACACCAAGCAGGAGAAGGCCATCATCAATGCCAACACCCCCTTGGTTGCCCTCAGTGGCCTGGAGGCCTTTTCCTTCGACTACATTGTCAAGTGGCCCCTTTCGCTCATCATTAACAGGTGGGCACACCTGGGTCTGTGTCACCCTTCTCCTTTGGGAAGGGTATTCTTCTATTTGGCAGAAGTCAGTAGCAGATAAGCAGGGCGACGAAGTAGAAAGTCCCGGATGAGGGGTATTCTCTCCTCAGGGTGACTTCCAGGCTATAATGAAACACTCTCTTTAAGATTTGGCAGGAATCAACAAGATTTCATGCGCAAATGTAATGTTTCTGAGTCTGGGATCCACGTCTCCTAATCAGGATGTCCGAAATGCTTTTTCCCCAATTAAGCATTTAGAATTTCTGTTTTTTCATTCTTGTTTTTTTTAGGAAAGCGCTGACAATATACCAGATGCTGTTCCGACACATTTTTTATTGCAAACATGTAGAGAGGCTTTTGTGCAACGTCTGGATCAGCAACAAAACAGCCAAGCAGTACGCCCTGCACCGGGCCAAATGGTGAGTGGAAAGCCCTCCTGCGGTTACCTTCCAAGCTTCGTTCCATACTGCCACATTCGCATCTTCCAAAAGTAAGAAGGCCTGCTATGAGCTATGTGGTTTTCCTCTGTCTGAAGGTTTGCAACAGCTTTTGCCCTGAGGCAGCGCATGCTGAACTTTGTCCAGAACATCCAGTACTACATGATGTTTGAAGTTATGGAGCCCACCTGGCACATCATGGAGAACAACCTGAAATCTGTGAGTTGAACGGGGAACCCAGGCTGCTCCTCAATGCATTAGCTGGAGAGACGTCTTTAGAGATGTTAGAAAAGTTTGACTTTAAAAGCAATTACTGAAATGTTTCTCGCTATATATATGGTATGTACCACAATCAATTGGGATTCTCCAGTTTGGTGTTTTTACTCTGATAGAAAAAAAAAATCATGTAGAAAATCGTTATTTCACGAAGGTCTGTGAAATCTCATTAGTGTGAGGAGAGCAATATAACCAGGGTGATGTTGCCCCCGCCGCCAGCTTGACCCTGCTTTCCTCAAGCGAGTACAGAGTCAGTCCCACTATTACAAGTAAATAATGAATATGGACCCAGGTCAGATATTTGGCATTATTCCCCTTTAAGTGCTAGGGAGGAACACTTGATCAATTTCACATCAGCATTGCAGTATTGATGTACGTAATACTCACATTGCAAGACCATGCAATATTTTTGAAACATCAGCTATGTGTAATGTCAGTCTTATTGTTTTATTTTGATCATTTTGCAGCTGATTCCCACACACCTCTTTTTCTGTTATTAATGTAAGCTACTTCCTCCTCGCTGTTAGATACACTGTGTTCAAGTGCAGCCAACCCAAAGGATTCTGCTTACCACTGTACTTTTAAATAAATAGTTACATTTCTGTGAACCAAACCGGTCACCAGTTTGCTAATAATCTGTATGACCTAATGTATCACAGTGTTTTGTAGAGACACGTGTTACATTCCTCTGCATGTATCATGCAGCTCTATTCAGTGCTTTTGTGTATTAACCTGAAGCTACTTACAACACAATGAAGTAAATTGCCAGAGAGAAGAAATTTCAGCCATTAGATTTGAATTGTTGAGGTGAAAAATGTTTCAGTCCCCACTTAGGTAATTGTCACTGGTTGTAATAACTGCACCGTGCATTTTGGTACTCAACGCCATTAACCTGAGTCCACTCATTAACTATGACTGCCCTAACAGTCTGCCCGGTCTCCCTCAGGCCTCCAACATAGACGACGTGCTGTGCCATCACACCACCTTCCTGGACAACTGCCTGAAGGACTGCATGCTGACCAACCCAGAGCTGCTGAAGATCTTCGCCAAGCTCATGTCCGTGTGTGTCATGTTCACCAACTGCATGCTGGTTAGTGGACTCTGAACGCCATCAGCGCTGCATGTTGCGGCTTACCCAATGTTCTGTAAGCTACGGCTCTTCCAGTCAGGAAGTCAACGCCTGGCGACAGGCACACTTTGCTGATGCCCTCAGCTTTTGCTGGCGCCCTGCTTTTGCTGGCTCTGGAGAGAAATGAGGCCAGGAAATCCCTGCCAATGACGACGCCCTAGGCGATGCTGCCAAACTTGGGTCGCCCGCGGGTTCTTCGCAGCCACTCGTCTGGTAGCGGCTGCAGTAGAGGTTCAAACCTTTGACTGCGGTGGTCAGTTTTGTGCCACGAAAGAGCGCATTAGGCACTGCACCACCTGCGAGTGGCCCTCACTTTAGATTGTCTGGCTGATGTGTAACCTAATGTATTTTCCAGTGTGTGTGTGACAGTGGTGTCTTACTGCTGCTCCTGACATAATGTGTGTTTCCTGGCGCAGCGCTTCACCCAGAGCATGAAGCTGGACAGGGAGATGAACCGCCTGTCTCTGGAGCACGGCACCATGGAGGGCCCTCCCACCCAGAGCGAACGTACCGAGGAGCAGGAGAAGAAAAGGCTCACCTCCAAGGTAACCAGACAATCATAAACAGCAGACACTTGCTGTAACTCGTAGCACTGCTCTCAAAAGGTGACACGTCAAGGTATGACGGGTTGTGTTTTAACTTGGGATGGCACTAAGTACAACAGCCAAATATATCTTCATTTGATCACCCTCTTGCGGGAAATGGGAAATGTGTGGTATATTATAGGTTTAAAGAGGCATATAGAGACCCATGTTTGCCGTGTGCACACGAGACTTTTGAACTACTACAGGAAGTGTTTGGCAGCCGTCAGTCGAGCTGCAGGTGGCACAGCCGGTTATTAAGTGTAAAGGGCCAATCACCGGGGTAGCATTTCACCAGGGTAGCATTGGGTTTTGCTTAACTTTTTTCATTAAATAAATAAAGTCAACCACGGTTGTTGTGTTTGCAAGTCCAGGTTTTGGAGTGCATATTTTAATTCCTGCTGCTGAGTTATTGTTGTTGCCGTAAAGACGGAAGAAAATTCATTCATGAGTACACTGGTGTCGTAATGGTGGCAGCTAATGTATGTATTTAATATATCAACATCATGGTGGAGGATGGCATATGTGTTTACCCACGTCATTGTCCTCCGCCGCCAGTTTCTGGCGGAGCACGTGGACGCATTGCAGTCAGACACGGGCTTCGAAGCCACCATTAGCAAGTTTGACAGCAACTTCAGCACACTGCTTCTGGACCTGCTGGACAAGCTGAGCATCTACAGCACCACGGACTGTGAGCACAGCATGATCAACATCATCTACAGGTGGGTCTACTGCTAGACACGTCCCCTCGACAGCGATTACAGAAAAAGGCCGTGTTTACAATAAACTAAAGGTAACAAGCTGTATTTTCATCCTTGGAAATATGGGGCCACTGTCTTAAGTAATGCTTAATGCTTCTCGTAGGAAGTGTTTGGTTAAACTTTGACAGACTCAAAAGTGTCTGTAGATATTCAACTGATTATCTACTGACTGTCAATAACATTTTGACTATCTACCAACCTTAACTTGTATCCTTACCCTAACTTTACAAAGCAGTTGCTGATCAAGAGTTTGTTGAACATTGATAGTGTAACTATCTACTGAACACCAACAGATGAATATTGGGACTCAAAATCAAGTGTGACCAAATGTTTATGATTATTTTCAAAATAGTTGGTGACCCTAAAGTTAAATCAAAATTAAATCAGGGTTAACGTGGTACTTATTGAAGTTCTTAATCTTATAGAAGTGTGTTGTGGCAGTACATTGATACATGTTTCACTGGAGCATAAAAGCTTTCAGTTTTCATCCATCAACATGTGTTTAAAAAACACATTAAATTCATATAAAAGCAGTAAATTACCAATTTAAAACAGAGCATTATGTTTAAGGATGCCAATCATTTTGGAGGTGGCTTCCTCTGCTAATGGAGAGATATTAGCTATTCAGGCTTTAGTTGCTGCACAGCATTAACTCACTTCCTTCAGCTGATCATGATTCATAACTTCTGATAAAATCCCAGAGTTACACTAGTCCAGATTGAAGGCTACTTTAAATCACTGTTTGAATGGCATGTTAGAGCTAGGCCTGGGGTGTGCATTGTTCTCTAAAATAGCAGTTGTTAACCCATGATCTATAACAAGTTAATTTAAATTGATATTCTGGAATGGTGTACAGTTAATGTACAGTCTTGCTAAAAACGGTTTTGAATTTTATTTCATAGATTGGATTTCAACGGATTCTACACTGAGCGCCTTGAGAGGATGGCTATAGAGAGAAGTCAGAAGGCTGCAGCGTAGCACTGTTGTGTCTACGCGTGCGTGATGGTCATCGATGCACTTGATTCCTCAAACTCATCCCAATGTCAAAAATAAACATTATAAACAACTACTTCAGAGGGGACATTTATCTCCACATCAAAAAGTATTCTTTCATCAAAAAAAGCTGTTGTAGTGTTTCATTTAAGAAACCAAGGCCATAGATATGGATGTATTCTGATAAGCGCGTGTGGTGTTACGTCTTCACGTTTAAAGGGGCAGCGGATATTTACGTGAACCATATGATACTGTATGTTATTCTGTTATTGAAAAGTTAACCTGCTGCTCCATGGGTAACTTATTTTTTTATCTAATGAAATTGTTTTTGTCTTATATTGCTCAATAAAAAAGATCCAATGTCATCAAGTGTTAGCTTTGTCGTATTTGCTTTGCGAATGTAAGAATTGTACATAGTGTACATTATTAAAAATTGTTTAAGAAAAAGGCGTTGGTCAGCGCCACATTTTAGCATGTAATCTGGCTAATTTTTCAGGTAATATGATGTCATAGCTCCGTGGAACGGCTGCCCCTTGCTGATTACGTACGTATTACAAAGAGGCGGAACTGGTTGCTTAATTTCTGTGTTATATCTCAATGTCCACAGTACAATAGAGTGACTTGGGGGATATTACTCTCCAGCCATGCGGTACGCTCTTTTTTCATTTCTGTTATGCATCACGTTTTGGGGTAAGTAGAATATATTGTATTGTGATTTAAAAGTTTAACATTGTCCACGTAAAGGTTTTAATGCTATACAATAATATATGTATTATTAAACGCAATGAACTATAAAAATAAAACTACAAATACATGCGCGTATTTTAATGAACAGCGGACAGCTCAGCGACCTAATTAGCACGGATTTTAAAAGCGCATTACACATAATGTAGAATAAACATCGGACGATCTATGTCTAATCTAGACATTTAATAAACGAATTAACATTACTGACAAAATAGGTCTCAATGTCTGTTCTTTCAGTTTTTCTGGTCAAGGGCGCACGGACATTGGATAATGTGGAGCGATACGATGTAGTCCGACCTCAGAGATTGACTGGTCGGGTCAAAAGAAACATCCCAAACCAGGTGCCTACATGCAGTTTTTATTTCTCTTTAATTTAATGACGTCGATTGCCGTCAAAATGTGTCAATGACCTTAGTGAATAAGGTGAGGTGTTGAACAGTCGCTTTTTATAGTTGTCTTGATAAAATGTTTCCGTAGGTTTATCCTGATCAGCTACAGTATGCCTTAATCATTGATGGAAAAAACCACACTATTAATCTGGAGAAAAATAGGTAAATGACGATTAACCAATTACGAGACAATTCTGAGTACGGTAGCAGTTATACTAATTGTTCTTTTACGTGTTCTTATTTTATAGGCAACTTATAGGGAGAAATTACACTGAAACACACTATTCAAAAGATGGAAGGCGGGTGACAACGTTTCCAAATGAGGTAGGTAGGATGTTAAATGTACTGTACCAGCCAACATGTTTCACCTTTTGTGTAGTTCCATCCTGGGCAAATGTAATGTTTCCAAGAGAAGCTCAACCAATACTTCAACTTTCCTTAGGACCACTGCTATTATCATGGTCGCATTCAAGGCCTTGAGGATTCATCAGTTAGCGTTGGAATCTGTTCTGGAATTAGGTAAGCTAAAATGCAGCATATTTTCAATCTGTTATGGTCAGTTTCTGGACTATCTGAAATGAGCGGGCGATACCTTCTGAGTTGGCAGTGAATCAAATTCTCTTGAGATGAAAGTTCTCCTTTGAGAGACTGCTCGACTGAATCAGTGCTGAATTTACCACAGATATGATAAACCAGCAACTACAGTGAAACTTATGACTCCAATCAATTTGAGTGCAATTGTGTTTTTCAGTGGCTTTCTGAGGGCTGAGCAGAGAGTCTACCTGATTGAGCCTTTAGAGGAGACTGTCGAAGGGGAGCACGCTCTGTATAGGCAGGAACACCTCAGAGCCAACAGCACCCGCTGTGGTCACTCCAATGACAGCCTTGTCTTTGACCATGACGAGGACCTGGGCCCCAGGCTCTCAGGACTCTACAAGTCCAGTGGCCTGGTAAGGGTACTTACTGCTTCCTCTGAGTTATTATGTTGCAACAGTGATTCATGTCTCCAACGAGTTCTATTTTTCTCCGTTTTTTTGTTTTTTAGAAAAGCAAACCCATTGCCGGGCCTCAAAGATTTGTGGAGTTGTATCTGGTGGCTGATAACACAGAGGTATGTTATGTAACGACGGTGATTCAGGGTCTCTTGTCTTCTGACAGCTTTAGAAGGAAGCTCACCAGTGTGTCTTTTTTCTACTTTATTTCAGTATAGTATGTTTGGAAGCAAAACCAAAGCTCGGATGCTGGAAATTGCCAATCATGTTGACAAGGTACCTTTTCAAGGAAACTGACTTGTATGTCATTTTATGTTTGTCAAGGAGTGCATAGAAGCATAGTAAGAGTAAGAAGATTTTCCTGACCCGGTCCTTAAGCATCTTCTCACAAACTGTCTTTATGTTGCAGGGAAGGAGTTAGCTCAGCAATTTGAGCACCTAACCAATTACTGAAAGGTGTCTAGATTGTGTTTATTCTGTTTTTCACAAGCCCTCACGGTCAGCCTAGCTATTTGGATTAGAGAGGTTAGAGATCCCCCTTGTCCGTTATAACTCTGTCTCATTATTGGAAATACTTCTGTTTCTGCTTCCCAGTTGTATCAGGTTTTGAACATTCGGGTCATGTTGGTGGGCTTGGAAATATGGACATCTAAGGATCTCATTGAAGTCTCGGCCAGTCCCGAAGTAACCTTGGATAGGTTTCTCAAGTGGCGTCAAGACGAACTTCTGAAGAGGGACAAGCATGACAATGCCCAGTTCATCACGTGAGTCTTCTTCGTGTTTTGAAGTAAAAGGAAATCGATTGCAAATCATTTTGGGGGTGGTCAAAATTAATGTTTTGTCATTTTTGCACACAATTTAGCAGGATTAATGATACCAACAATATCCAAAATACAGTATACGTTCATAAAACTAAAATCTACAATGCAATGTGAAAACAAGTTTTTCAAAGCGTTACTTTGCAAAGTCATGACAGTTTCCTTGTAATGTTTATACTTTCAGTCTTCAGGGAAAGGGAATATTGTTCAGTTTGCACACAAGATCCAACCTAAATTTGTCTTTAAGTTGATAAAAAGTTTCATATTGTTTAACAGCCCTAAATTATTGTTGTCACATTTCTAAAGTTTTTTTCCCCACAAAATGTGGTTGTCTTCAACAGCGGTAGAGACTTCATGGGCGACACGGTTGGACTGGCAAATAAACTTGCCATGTGCACTGGAAGTTCAGGTGCAGTCAACCAGGACCATAACAAGAACCCTATAGGAGTCGCATCCACCATTGCTCACGAGATGGGCCACAACTTGGGAATGTCCCACGACACCTCTGGCTGTACCTGCGGGACTTCGCAGTACAACAACAATTGTGTCATGACCGATCGGGTCAGGTAAACAGAGCACCCAACGCATACTTATGTCGGCGTACTGACGTGTTTCCTTCACCAGTCGTTACGTTAGCCAGTCAAATCTGAGTCATTGTTCCGGTACTTCCAGGTCAGTTTACCCAGAGCTGTTCAGTAGCTGCAGTCGGGAGCAGCTGAGGGACTTCCTGGAGAGGGCCAATCCCAGCTGTCTGCTGGACACGCCTGGTTCTGATCGGCTGCATGTGGGCCCTGCCTGTGGCAATTCCTTCCTGGACCCCGGAGAGGAATGTGACTGTGGAACTGTAAATGTGAGTCAGGCTTAAAACTCTGCCTATTCCCGCAAAACTCAGTCCAAGGTTAAAACAAGTATAAAGGAGACATACGCATGAACAAACGCTTTGCACCAAAAATCACACTTTTTTTGGTCGACTGTTATAAATGATACGTTTGACACATCTTTCGGGGGTGTTTTGTCTCTGACTGATATATTTTCATGTCTATCCCAGGAGTGTAAGAATCCCTGCTGTGACCCCATGACCTGTCGTCTCACTCAGGGTTCCAGCTGTGCTCATGGAGAGTGCTGTGAAAACTGCCAGGTACATGAATTTCCTGAAGCCAGGGGAAATATGGGCGCTTTGTTAAACATATGATTGAATGAGTCAGACCAGCTGGTAGAATCCATCTCTGATCTCTCTCCTGCTCACGACGACTCAGACAGACACACCCAACTGACTGCAACCAATAACCACCAGCAGTAAATGTAAAATAGCCACAGGAGAAGTAGGGTTTGGATCTATAAAGAACAGATGGCGGACTTGAGAATGGCTAGCGATAGTATCAGGAAACAGACTGTATCCTTCCCCTTTATGACAGTCAGGGGACAGCAGGACGTGGGTATTGTCAGTCTTCAAATGAAAGATGTTCTGTATGAACCAAACATGGCATCTAGCCTAGAATCATGGATTTTGCTGTTGTGGTTGTATCAGAGTATTTAAGTTGATGCATTGAGCATCATTTCTGAACCCCCCCCACTGCTAGTTATTCGTCTGTTGTGGAGTTAAATACCTCACCATTAAAATGTTTGTTTTCCGTTCAACCTTTAGCTCAAGCAGTCCGACAGTATGTGTAGAGCAGCTTCCACTGATTGTGACCTGGCAGAGTATTGCACTGGGACTTCAGTGCATTGCCCCGAAGATACCTTTCAGATGAATGGGAAACCCTGCAACTACGGTCAAGGCTACTGCTACAATGGTCAATGCCCAACACTTCAGCAACACTGCAGGAGACTCTGGGGACCAGGTACTTAGTCCCTATGGTTTCATCTACATTGCTTTTGGGTAAAAGCCTTACAATGAAGCTACGTCTCTGAATGTACTCTGAGCACCTCCAAGACTCCAGGACCAGGTTTAGATATGGAATATTATATATACATTTATGTATATTACTGGGATTGTATATGTATGTGTATATATATATATCCTGAAAATCCTGAATAGTTACACTAATGTTACATCACTGTTGTAGTTATGGATGGGAGGAATCACCTCATAGCACAGAAAAGGCATGGAGGTGGGCAGAGACGAGCACAGGCCAGCGTGATGCTACTGACTTGTTTTAATGATCTATAAATGTTCCTCCTTTAGGGAGCGCCTAGTTCGAGGTACACATGTGCATGAGTGTAATTTGTCAAAAACATACAAAATATTGTCCTCTCTGTTCATTACTATATTCCAGTTTGGTAATAATTTGGAAGAATTGTCTAGTCATTGAGTCAGCTTGCAGATTGTCAAGCTCCGTTTATGTCCACTTCCTGATACTAGACTTTCTGTCGTCACCGTGTCAGATGTTGAGCAGAAGTTCTAAGCGGATGCTTCTGTCCGTTGCGTAATCATGCCCAACCGACATTGTTTCATCAACACCAAGCAAAACAAAAATCAATGAACAGCGGACAGCTCTGGGGGCAAAAAGACGATTCTAGATCACTGTTGCCAGATGGGGAAGTTTCCCACCCAGTTGGGCTATTTTTAATCACAGTGTGCGGGCAAAAATGGGCTTGAGTGGGTCGGTTCACAGATAGGGTTGTATGGGTTCGGCTGTTTTTCTTCTGGAGTCTGCTGGTGATTGGGCGGTTTACAGTGAATCAAATCTGGCAAAACAGTCCTGCACACCATTAAAAGTCCTGTCGTTTTTGATTGTCGCAGGTTGAGCGTCACGTTGTGAGTTGGGCTATGATCATAGCCTAGGTTAAGGAGAACCTGTCATATCGTGTGGAACTCAAAGGTCATCTGTGTTGTCTTCCAGCGGCACAGGTAGCTACAGATCACTGCTTCAATTTAAACATGGGTGGCAACGAAGGAGCTCACTGTGGACGGGCGAAATATGGTTTTGAACGCTGCACACAGCTGTAAGTCCCCTTCTCATCTGTCACACTGACTTCCTGTGTTAGTCCGTTTCCTGTTTACCATCACGATGTGACCACATAATGCCCTGCCTCGCCCTCCCTGAGGCAATTTACTAATGAAAACGGGAAAAAGTTGTGATGTAAATTTGTGCTGTCAAGAAACATGTTGCCATATTTTCACATTACATTTTGTTACTTCATAGGAGCAGAAAATGCGGGATACTATTTTGCTCAGGAGGAGATGAGTATCCCATCACAGGACTAAAAGCCTTTTATAGCATGCCGAATGGGGAAACATGTAACAAAGCAGTGGACCAGGATAAGGCAAGAGCCCTTGACATGGTCCCGACAGGAACCAAATGTGGAATGAATATGGTGAGACCTTCTATGAATTCCGCATCAGTCCTTTCCAACTGAATCTAATTCATAGAAGAAAGTAAAGCAAGTTAACTCCTCATTGTTTCCACAGGTCTGCTATGACCACAAATGCCAAGATGTCAAGGTCTATGGCCAAACATCAGACTGTTCATCAAAATGCCACAACAATGGGGTGAGCGCGCAGCTTGTCGTTTTATTTATTTGTAGATATATTTCTACTGCAATATATTCTTTATTGGATGGAAAAAGTGGGGAAAGATGGAGAAGAGCAATTTGCTGACTGGACAGTTGGCCCGTATTCAGTCCCATGTGGCTACAGTTTAAGTTGTGTTGTTTGTTTAATTACCCTGGAAGTATTCGAGCAGAGGCAGTGAGACATGGTAGAGGGAGCAGAAATGTACAGGGATGATGCGGTGAGCAAAACAGGGGGCGTACGGTTTCAGAGGCTGGAGTGTTAACCACTCGACCAGCTGATTCAAGTCGTTAGTGAAGGTTACCTTACAAATACTCAGACACACCCTTCGCAGACAGCTAGTGTTGTGTCTGAAGCGCCTGCACCCAGTCAGACTAGAGAGTCCTCCTCTGGCATCGAATGTTTAGCATAGCTTCTCTGAAAACAACAGAAGCTTCAGAATCATGTGCCGCGTCTTGTTTTTATTCCGTTTGGTTATGGTAGTATAGCAGGATGGAGTTTATTTCTACTGAATATGTTGTTGAGTCATCGTAAATCTGTAGAGTGGTTTTCACCCAGTCAGGTTTATTCCCAGGCAGCAGACAGGTAGGCTGTGCTAATGCTGTTCGAGACTATTGGATTGTCGGTACTGGTAACTTAGTGGTGGGTGTTAGCCCTGCTTCAGATGTGGCACTTCTTTGCAGAATAAGGCAAATGCCTACATGTTTGGCGGTTCTCTAGTGAAGATGTATATGAATATATATATATATAAATATAGTGTGCTTCTATAGGTATACGACTATGCAGTAATGGAGAGTGCTTCCAAGGAGCCACTGTTCATATGTCTGAAAAGTTTATTAGTCTTTACAATGCGCTCTCTTTTCTAGGTGTGCAATAACAAGGGGCAGTGCCACTGTAACCCAGGTTGGGCTCCGCCCTACTGTGACATCACCTATTCAGACTTGCCTCAAGGTATGCTTCCTGCTTTTTGTACAAGCATTGTCATTAAGGTATTTGTTTTGGCACTAGCATTGTGTGTTAATCTATTTCTTTGTGTACTAATATTGGCGTTAAGTTATTTCATACAAAATATTTTATATTTTATAGAAGGTCTCTAACGTCTTGATGGCTGGTTACGATCTTTTTGCAGAGAAGTTTGGCATCGTAGCTGGCGTCTCAGCAGCCCTAGTTGTCTTGTTTCTGCTCACATTCCTGGTTGCGGGGCTGATGTGCTGCAAGAAGGACAAGAGAGAAAACTACACCTCCAAAAGGTGGGTTTCTTCACAGACTTCGAACAACTCAAAATTGTGAATGCCACTTTACAGTTGTCATCTTACATTATTTGGTACCAAGTCGATTTATTTCTTTGTTATGCACTGCCCTTCTGACCTGGCAGAAAAGTCCACTCTACCTCGGGCCAGTTGAACCCAATGTTCCAGGAGAGGGATCGGAAGCCCCCCGAAATAAGCCAACCTACCTTTATGGAAACCTCTGCAAAACAAGCCTGCACCCCTCTGTTTGTCACTGTGGTTCCCTCCAGGTCCCCTCCAGAGGTAAACTGTATTACCACTACTCCATTATCATCTCAACATTACCTCTACTCAAACATCATCTCAACATTACCTCTACTCAAACATCATCTCAACATTACCACTACTCCAGGCTGATTAGTTAAGGCCGGTTATGTGGATTTACGAGTCTGATATTTCATGAACATAACATACATGTACATATCACACCTAAGAAATCACTTGATTAAGTAGAATGGAAGATACTAGTGTTCTGGTAGATACTGATCATCCCTAAATTTGGTGAAATTTGCTGAACTTAGTGCTGTTTTTTGGGTGGGACCAGTGGCTAAGTTGATGTTGGCATAGAAGTCTGTATCTCCCACGGGCAGTGAATAAACCCCTTAATTCACAGTTTAAATATATTGTGAAAGAATGGGATAGCATCCCACCAATAGAGTTTGAGAAACGTTTACAATCTATTCAGAGGTGTGCTAAAGCTCTGGTGGCTTCGCACTGGTGTTTCTCTAATAACGACTGCTACCTGTATGCTATTTCTGTGTAAAAAATTAAAGAACATGCCTGCTGGGGAAGAAACATGTAAAATAAATGGAATCCAAATATTTATTCGAAAATGTTGTCTTCCAGCCGCCAAAGAAATATCCTGCAGTGCTGCACGGGCCTCGGACTGAACTGGTAAGCTTTGCCAAGTCAAATTCCAAGACCTTTCATGTTAATAAAGTCTGGAATCTTAGAAGTGCATAGTTGAGTACCGAACACAGGCTAACGGCGTCTCTATTCCATCAGAGTAAACCTCTTCCTCCAACAAAGCCTTTGCCGACTGTGAATTGCAAACCGGTGAGTCATTCCTACGGTTGCATTGAAGAACATGTTGAAAACGTGAAAAGTGTCAGATTCTTACCGTCGGACATGTTACGAACGTTTTTTTCCTTGTTCTATTAGAAAGCCACACCTGTTGTCCAAGTGCCACCAGCAAAACCTAGTCCTCCCCCAGTGCCTCCAATCAAACCCACAGCATCAAAGGTGCCTAGCAAATACCCACCATTGTCCATCTAATAGTCTAATAAGCAAAAACCTCCCCTTAAACCATTGCTTTTATATAAATATATTTATAATTATTGTTATTATTATTATATATTTGGTATAACTTCATACAAAATCAGAATCATGTATTTTCCAAGATGGCTGTGTAACGGATCCCTCCATGTTCGGCAGACCTTAGGAGGAACAGGCCACAAGACTGCATTGAAGCCTCCCCCCATGCCACGTCGATGAAGATGATGACTGTTGCACCGGGCAGTCGGGTGACTCACGGGGAGACAGGGCTTCAATGTGTCCAGCACTCATTTCAGACTCTAGGAGGTCCTGGGTGACCACGCCTGAAGTAAACTAGAGAATATCTTTGAAGGCTCGATAGCAACGTGGGGGTTTCTGAGAATGGGCTTCTCAACCGCTGAGGAAAAGTTGTTTGGGAAATGTTGGTGCAAAACATTTGTGGTGTGTTTTGTCATGAAGTGTTTTCCCTGCCCCCACAGCTATTGTAAAGTGGACCACTCCTTTTTATAAGAACCTAGCATTTGCACTTTTCCAAGTTCTTGCAATGTTTTCACCTTTTATGAGGGCTTAAACCTGCCTTTGTGGAATTATACTCATGAATGTTAATTTAATGTTTGTTATGCCAGTGGGTGCCTTTTTTAAGAAGAGGTTTTTATTACACCAATATTTTTTTTTTTTAAGATATGACTTATGATTGGTACAAGTTAAAGGTAGGCTAAAAGAAATGTAATAATGTGTACTGCATAATGCCGGATTATTATCGACGTGCAATAATTCAATTCAATGCCTGGAAACTTGATTGCTGCAAATAAAAATCAATTGCCTAAGCAAATCCATTGTTATCCATTGTTTGTCCCAGCAATATTAGGCAACATTAGTAGGATGGAGAATAAGTAGAGCGTATCCTGAGGTGAGTCCTGAGATGAGGTGTCTACATAGTTAGTGCAGAACCTTCTCTAGAAGAAGTGCTTTTGATCAATATTCCAGTCCTGGACTTGAGCTGAATGGCTCCAGTAACAACTGTTTGTTCACCAGGGAGTCATCTAGTTTGCCATGAGCCAGAAGAAGGAAAGTATCATAGCTTAGAGAGCATCGGTTCCACTCAACTTCATGGTGTCGTATCTCTTGCCATCAGGCCCTTGGGACGGCACGAATCTGTGTCAAGAACGGAAGTCGTGGGCTTGCATGCCTCTCTGGAGAACAGGCTGAGCGGGCAGCACAGAGGACTTTACACATACTCCGTGAATAGTGAATCAGCCATCCATCCCAGTGGGCTGGAGGTTGACAATACAGTACGTATCTGTCCCAAGTACAACAGTAACAAGTTGCGCTGTTGCAACAAAACCCGATCTGACCTCAGATGTCCCAGGGGGTTGGGTGACCTAAGTGTGATGACATTCTACAGTGTCTTCATTTTCTACAGTGTATATTACCCAATCTGATAATCGACCAATTGTTTCATCTTTACTTATGGGAACCCAAAAAACATTTCATGATAAGTGGCTGGAGGTGTTTTTAGGAGTTTGCTGATCCCACTGACATTTAATGTACCTCCAGCTTCAACGTAGAGGTGGATCATAGGGATTTGCAATATGAACAGACCTATAGCATTAGCCCACAAAGTTCTGTTATGTTCCGCATATGAATGTGCCTCTCTGTAACTATCTGATCCTACTCTATAGTCCATTGTTTCTACTCTGACCAATTTATTTAAAACATTTCGCTTTAAGCTGAAATGGACGGCGACATTCCCAACTGTTGTCATGGAATGCAAGGTCATTCCACAGGCAGATCTGGAGTTAACAATTGAGAAACAATTGTTTTTCTCCCAAGGTTGAGAAAGACCTATTCTAAAGGGGCCTATTCTGTGTTATGCCAGGTTATGTTTAAGTTCATTCCGAATGTTTAGCCAAATATGGTCAGTTTGTCCCCTGCACCTCTATACTTTAGCTGTTGAAATATGTTACATTTGTTTTCAGTAACCAATTATTGCAGGATATTTTGACGCAAAACCAAATACAAAACAAGTTTCACAATTAAAACAAGTTGTCTGCTCTTGTGTTTGTAAATAAAGCGTCTCATACTCTGTATGGTGATCTGACCTTCCCCCAACATACATTTTATTGAAACCTTTACTACTTTGATTCTCTCAATGTCTAATTTGATGGCTGTTTTAAAGAGAAAAAATTGCCACACTCTGTGAGGTTTCGGTCTTACGGAACATGTAATGTGTTCTAGCTGTTAGGCTGCATCAAGGGAATACTGCCAACAAACAAAATGGACGGTCTGGGAACCGTCCCGGTCTTTAATGACACATTTTATTTCCCTTGATATCTCTGGAAGGTTCTGATAGCCTAACAGGACTCTTAGTATATCACCCATCTGTCCCGGTAGTGTTGTGGGAAAACAATACATAAACATCCTGAGGCGCCGACGGCCCATCATATCAAATGTGATATATTCAATTGTAATGTACTCTGAGAGAAGTTCAGATTCATACTGTTAAATATTCAGTGTCGAAACATACTGACTTCCAATAAACTATCCAAAAAAGTAACAAGGTGGTCTGAATGGGTCACAATGAGGGAGTGGAACAAAAGCATGGTGTTGTCAGAGGAGCCACACACCAGATGGGCTATGAATTACAAACTGAATCACAACGGCTCTCAGATTTACAGGCAACCTCCTGGCCAGTCTTGAGAGTGACTCTAGGAAATGGGTTAGGAAGCATGGAGTGACTCAGCTCTGCTGTCACCCCCGACTCCTCTGTGAAACTTTCGTCTGGGTCCGCTCCGAATGAGGGGGGCACAACAGGAAGGAACCCTGATCCGGGATCAGTTTGTTATTTCAGATGGCAGAAATGTAGGGAGGGAAGCTGATCCTGGATCAGCACTTGATGATTTATGAATCTGAGCCCAGGAATGTAGCATGAAGTAGGGAGTGTCTCCCGCATGCCGGGGACTCGAATGAGTCAGTCAGATTCAGACAGTATGAACCTATTAGAACAGCGATGCTTGTTCTCAGAGGCGTTGAGGGAGAAGACAGCCGTGTCTGTGCCTGTTTTCTTTGTTCAGTACTTAGATCACCGATATTAACTTAAAACAAAGGCGCTGCTTCTCGTGCCTGACCCAGAAGTTTGCCAACACAAAGAACCCAGTAGGTTTTCTGCACGTGCTTCTCGCTCTCACAGACTGAAATTATGGTTAGCGGGTTAGTCGGAGTTCAGAGAAAAGGTTGAACATGTCCTAGGGTGGGCACGTGCGCTGCTGCAGTGTTCCAACGGGCCACGGCTCCATCAGCTACAACTCGCCCCACTTCCCTCTCCAATAAAGCATTAAAACACCCAGAGGAAGAACACGTGAAAGAAACATTTCCTAAAAAAAGACCATGTTCCATTATTAGGGTATGTTAACAATGCTTATGGAATATGGAACAAGGGTGAACTGACAAACAGCAGTGTGGTCTTGCATGATGTGAAATGCTGAATAAAAACCACCAGAGAAAGTTTGCCTTGTGAAACACAGAAACCCGGACGAGGGCCTTGAGGCAACCAGACCACACGTTTATTTTTACACACCGCTACAGGCACAATTGTTACTTACAAGCAGTTGCTATTTATATTGCAGTTTTCCACGCTACAAGAACGCAGATTATGAATGGTCATCTACTGCATGGAAAATACAGAGCATGAGTCACTACGCTTGAATTCTAAATATCACCCATGACATTGCTAATGGCCTGTATTTGAATTAAGCTGAGCAGATAAATATGACAAGTTCAAGAAACCACAACCAATGAAATACTTTCCAGGCAGAACAAATAAGTAACAAACACAACAAGCAAATTAAGCAGAGGACAAGCTCTCTTGGATTCATCAAATGCTACGCTCACGTCTGTAGGAAGGACAAAAAGACCTACTCTCACATTTAGAAGAACTATCCCTTGATGGATAGAGGTGTTGTCCAACGCCTCACACACCCTTACAAGTCCTTACTCATTTCCTGACATCTGGATTAAAAACCAAATGTCACTTGGTCAGTTGTGACTAAATCATACTCGATAGAAACCCCAAAATATGACAGGAAGGCAGAAGTACAAGGTGACAAGCATCCTGTACAGGCTTCAGTGGTCACTGACTCACATAAGGCTGCGTTTAGACAGGTAGACCCATTCTGGTCTCACATTCACTAATTGCTGTTTACACTATTCAGATCAGTTCTGAAAAGGATCTGACAATAAGAATACTATTGGTCAAAACCGCAGTAAGTGGAAGAAAAATATCAAAATCCTGCCATCTGTTTAAATGCAGCCAGTATGCAGGAAAAAAAATTGTATCAAATGTTAATAACCAGGTTGATATTCAATACCAGTAAAGCCAGACAAACATTGGTTAAATTACAATAAATCATAGGTAGCCTATAGAATATTGGCAAATTAGGTTACAACATTTTTCCATTAACACAATTTATATAAGTAAACTCAGTAAATCAAAGAAACAACTTGTGTTTATAGATCAGTTTATTTTTTTCTCCTTCACTTCAATTTCTCTGGCTTAAACAACCATCACAGTTGGCAATCGGTAGAGCAGAATATGGAATAAGTATTCATGGGCACTACTAGGAGAAACAGCGCAAACATACTGAAGAAAGCTTACATTGTCATCTCAATCCTTAGCTGTCAGGGGGGGGGGCACAGCTCATTAGCTTCTTCAAAACCAATATAGTGAATACAATTTCATGCCAAGTCAGCTTTTATAACAACCAGAAAACATTTTATATCTACACAGTTACTGAAAAGTAAACATTATAGGCAGATTAAAACCTTCAGATGTAGACAAACCTCATTGGAAAATGACGCAGCATGTCACTTAAATACTTAAAATGTTATTCATTGCACTTAAACTACATGAATACAACTTGTAGATTTTAACATACACCTCTTTCTGGAGAAAAATAATTTTACTGTATCTTTTCTAAAGTCGACATCTAAAAAAAAATATATAATTACACCACTGTGGTTGAAACAATACATTCCATGACACGACCTGCCATGTATCCATACATCAAGCATTGTGGGAAAAGAATGCACACTAAATAATTACAGTGCACCTGAGAAACAGGTGGCGTTTATTACACTTTCAGGTTTAAACATGAATATGTTTAAATATGACCAGCTCACAACCCCCTTGATCAAAGCACCGCTAAATACACTTTATACATTTCCTGTACCCCCTTGAATGATTGCAACAGCAGACGTTATGAATGATTCCAGAAGGAATCCAGAACCCAGACATGTCAGGCTACATCCTCTGTACAAAGGGACACGGCATACTTGGGTGTGTCAAAGGGCTGACGCTTGACTGATGTCCTTTCACCTCGGTTTGTCTTGCATTACGTCACACGCCATGATGCATGGCCATATCAAGCTCTCTCATCCTTCCTATTTCCTAAACCCAAACATTTTCTAGTGATTTTATGGCATTGCAAAACATTGGATGCTACAGATTGCTCCAAAGAACAGAAATTCTGATGTACGGATGATATTAACAGATAAATATGGATTTTTATAAACAGTGGTACTTGGATGTGCAATGGTCTGTGAGACAAAGGAAAAGGTGAAATTTGCTTGAAGGACAACTAAAGTTTTTTCTCCATATAAAATAAATGCTAAATCATCCACTTTTCACACCAAAAAAATGAAAAATTGAGACAGGATAACTAAACGGGCATTTCTATGTCTCATTTGCCCTGTTAGCCATCAGAGTGAATGACCAAACCCAAACATCAAAATATACAATTACATTACAGTGCCCCATTTTGATAACCACCTTCAGGTCCTTAGTGTTACTTGGTTGCAGGACAGGCAGGGTTGAGCGGGCCAGTGCCCGGTCTGTGGCTGAAGTTTTTCACACATTTCTTTTTTGCAGTTTGGTAGACAACGTTTCATATTTAGTCCAGCTCCAATCTTGGGCCTAAAAAGATAACCCAAAAGCCTATCAGATGAAAGGTATCGTTCAAAATTTCAACTCCAGATTGCCGAAACAAACCTGAAGACACATGTCCAGACAGGTCAAGACTACTGGACTGGAAGTGAAGACCAATAATACAGGAGTGGAGCATTTTAAAAGTAATCCACATCATTGAACCTATTTGAACGTTTAAACAATGGGGGCGGAAACATGATGCAGGATGCTTTGTTCTCAGGGCCAGTACATCTCTGAAGGAACCTGGAATCGGTTCTGTATCAGACAACTCTAAGAGATCTTAAGGTTCAACTGTCTGTGAGATGATGCCGAAGCACAACTGGGAAACTGCAGCAGGGTAGCTCACCTCAGCAGACTGTTTATTCATGGCTGAGACACTACATTGAAAACTCAGTCAGCTTTAATTAAACATCAAAGTGCACACTCCTAACACAAGGTTAAACCAAGAAAATGACCCTAAGTGGGACAAAGAGGAAGACACACCCAGAACCCTATTCCCCTGCAGAATGAGGACACCCAACCTCAGCTGCAGTGAGCAGAGCCCTGACAGAGTGACTGGTGAAGTACACACCGAGGCTAACAGATTAATGACAAAGTGTGTGTGTGTGTGTGTGTGTGTGTGTGTGTGTGTGTGTCAGGAGTGAATCACATTCTAAATCCTGCACTTATAAAATACCAGGAGTGCGATAGAGGACTCAAGCCTAGTTGGCTGTGAGAAACCGGCAAAACTCACCACTATGCTTTTGGACTGTTCATCAGCAGCTTCCTGCATCAGGCTGGTCAGCTGACTAAGGTACTTCTGGTTTTCCTGAAGGAGCTGCGGGGCTGCGTCACTGGTGTGGGGAGAGAACCAGTCATAATGTACAGGATACTCCTTTGTCTTATTCAGCCGCTGTTAAACATCTACACAACACTCCAGACCGCACAATTTACGGCCTTAAAATGACAAAAAAACATTACCTCTGATTTTGAGCATTTTCTTAAATTAAAAAAATAAGTAATTACGACAAAAAAATAATCTAAATTTGTCTTGGTTATTTTACTAGGTATGACGTTAAAACTAAATGCAGCATCTCTTGCACATTAAAGGACCCATGGAAGTTGCAGAGGAAAGGAACATAATGTGCTATGGAGCTCATGATAAGTTTCATTTTTTAGATGCAGCTCTCATGCTAGGAAAGGTCAGAGAACAGTTATTAAGAGCAATCAGGGTCAACTGCATCACTCCGATCAGAGAGCGATAAGTGGTTTCTATCATCAGAAGTGGGTTTGTGCTAGAAAGGAAATCCCTCCCAAGTCACCACACCTATTACTTTGGTGGAAAAGCAGTGACACATCCAAGCCTTATATGGAAGTTAGACCAGTTTATTAGAAAAGAAAAATGTGACTTAAATGACAGACAAAAAAAGTGACTAAAAAACGTAATGGTGATATTGAAGAGATACGGCACAATCTCAGCAAGGAGGCAGGACTCAGAAAAGCACCTTGAGATAAACCTGAAACTAAGAGACAAACCTTGTCAAATGAATGGTGAGATACACCCCGGCATGACGAGCAACAACAGTTGCAGCAAAGGGAACAAAGACAAATATGCAAAATAACAGACAAGTAAAAAAAAAAAAAAAAGGGAGACGATCCAAAACAAATCCCACACTTGCCTAGCGTGGGAAGCGGAACCAAGACCTCCAACTAGATACCTGGCATGGGCAGAAAGAGATGGAAACAGTCCCCACCCAGAAGAGAAAACACAGCCAAAAGAAATCTGGAGTCACTGATAGCTGAGGTGGAAAAACACCTTGGGATAGTACCTTTATTTAAAAATTCCACAAAGTGAATTTACATTGTGTCTTTCAGATGACCTGCAAGTCTAGTGCAATATAATTTTCTTTTTATGTGCACGTAACAGAGTCAAGCGCTTTTTTTGAGCCCCCTATCAGATGAGAAAGTCCCCAGCTCCCTGTTTAACTGTGTGCGCTCAGTGTGAGTAATTAAGTAGGATGGTAATGAATGAGCTATCATCCAAAACCTGCTTGTGGGTCACACACTGGTCTACATGTAGTTAAAACGGATTACTCCATTTGGTTGGGGTTAGCCTACAGAACTCTGGCGTTCTTCCATTTGGTTGGGGTTAGCCTACGGAACTCTGGCGTTCTTCCATTTGGTTGGGGTTAGCCTACGGAACTCTGGGTAGCTGGAGGCATCTGTAGGTGAAATCAGACCTAATCCCCGTTTTTCTTTTCAATCTGGCTATGAGAGTATAGCCAATGTGAACCCAACCACTGACCTCATCGCACGTCACTGTCGTTCAGGAACAACTGAACAGATCTTGGAAAGGCGTTGCGATGCGTCCATAGCTTTAACAATTGTCCCACAGAGAAATGTAAGCGGCTCCAAATGTAATGTCATACGACTGGGGCAGGTTGTTTGCCATGGGCTGTACTCGTGCTTCATATGTTTTGGATCTTAGACTCAGCAGTCGCTGCCGGTGACATAAGATGTTGATACAGCAAGAGAACACGGCCAATGGGGGAGAGGGGTTCTCTTTACATTTTAGCTTTGTGTATTCTGACTTTGTTTCTGATTTTCTAGCTTGTTGACGGAAGGAGAAAAGAACATCCCCGTTTCCCGTAAAATCCCCGTACAGACCTTTTTCTACGTTCCATAACAAATATTAAACTAACAATGAGCCAAGATTGACCTCATGTAAAGTTCTTAGAGAGTTCACATCTTGGTAAAGTATTAACTCTGGAGTGTGAAGAAACTGGCCGTTTCTTTTGTGTTTGGCTATTGGTTCCATCACTGAAGAAATAAACCTGAATGTAACTTATCTGTATGGCAGTTCTTTCAAGGGCAATTAATGTGTTGACAGTACCAGGAATATTTACACTTTTGTCTGTGATTAGCGGGAACTTCGGTCAACTGTATAAAGCGGTACCTGTCATTGGGTCCAGGCAGGGAAGTGAGAGGGTGTGGGGTGCTGATAGGCTGGGTCCACTGGGACACCTGCATGGGGTTGGACGACTCTGGGCTGGCTGTGGTCGAGCTCTTGGCAGAGTTCTGAGCCTGGGAGAATAAACACCACTGCATTTTAGACATTCACAACGGAAGTCATCCGGATCATCTGCTAAACAAAATGGTAGTGAAATGTGTCGCATCACATGACTAAAACAGGAATGACGCGTGACCGTGCTAACATGATGACCGAAGCTATAGAAAGTTTCCACATTAAAACAAACAATAAAACAAGACCACCTTAGAAAACATGACTGACTCCAAGTGATGGAACTTTTCCATTACTCACACAGGCAATCTTGAGGAGGTGCCAGAACTCTCGCTGTCTTTTGATCTGCATCTGCATCACAGTGTTGTCGGCTTCCTTGATGTTCTCCAGCGTCTTCTCGATGCGGGGGAACAGGTCGATGATCTTCTGCTTGCTCAGTAAGATTTTGCTGCACCGGCGGAAATGGAAAGCAAAACCACGGGAATTACGAAAGAGGACGAAATTCAACAAGGCAGCCATATCCCCTGACCGCAGAATTCAGTAGGACACATTGTCGGGGAACAGTCTGAGTTAGAAGAATACCGCATAGAACGACAGCCAAATGCAAATGCTATTAATGGCTGCTCTATTCTGTCTGCAAGGTTCTCTGGGTGACCCAGCCCACCTGAGGTGTGTGTAAAGGTCTCTGAGGACCTTATCCTGGTTCTGGACCGTCTGTATAATAGCTTTCACCATCTCAGAGCTGTCGCTGCTCACATCTGGGTCAGGTGCTGAGGACAGAATGGCACACGAGAACGTCAGAAGAGAACACAGCTATGAAACAGCAGTTAAAAGGTTCTGTTAAACAGCCATAAGTAATGAAATGTGGCCTGGACATTCACTGCAGCTGCAATGCTGTGAGTATGTTGAGGGAACAAAGGCTGGCTTACTTCTGCATTTCATCTTCAATTGTTTGTAGAGTTCAATCGCCTTCTCTTCTCTGAAATCATTGAGTAAACAATCAACCAAAGAAGTCCAGTCTTAACGAGGCTTTCAGAATGATAAAGCAGTTTGGACCAACTCTCAATCAATGTCGGCATCGTCTAAAGACACCCGAATGGCGAAGGGTCAGGTCAGGTCAGTGCCAGGGTCAGGTCAGGTCAGAGACCGGCTTTAGTCAAATAAAAATCACATGAAGAGGAAGCCCCGTTCCCTCCCCGGCACACAAGCAGATAGACCATCTGTTACATGTAGAGAAGACAAGCTGCCCCCCCCGCCCAGTGCTGAAGACTCACAGCTGTTCCATGACGTCTCCTTGGCGCCGGGCGTAAGGGCTCCTCTGCAGCTCCACAATCTCAGAATGCAACGACATGATCTCCTCGTCCAGGTGGCTCACTTCCGCCACCTAGCGGACAACAAACACACAACCACCCCCGGGAACTGAATAAGGGCCAGAAAAAAATCCTTCACCCTGACTGATTACGGGTAGGATTGGTTGGTTGATCAAACTCTAGATCAGTGGTAAACTTCTACCTCCACTCGCTCACATGCAGCAGCTTAATAATGTGACCAAACATGTTTCACGGTTTTCCTCAATCCAGGAGATACTATTACGACAGGTCACGGAAAACTGTAACATTAAGGGAATGTAACCAGAACCACAGTTAGGAGACCCCAAAACAAACTGACCTTTTATGCAGCCAAGGGATTGGGAGGGAGGCAGGAATTGGAGTATGTACGAGACAGGAAGGGTTATGTTGGGAGTTGAGGTGTTTCGTCATGGTTACAGTGAAGCAGAGTACGTAGAGTTCAAAGGTAGTATTATCACCTTAACTAGAACGTTATCGAGCCACTGAGTTGTCTAGTTCTCCATCAAATTGGTGTAATTTTAAATGTAAGTTGTTCTGTCACAGCACCACAGGGGAGGATGAAAATCTTAATTCATAAACTCCATCGTACACACGCAAAACACGAGCCTCAGCCCTCACAGCCAGTACCTGCAAATACGCAGCCGCCTTCTCCTCGTTCTCCTGCCACGCCTTCAGCATCTTCTCCGAGGCTGTAGGAGAGAACCAACCGTCAAAGAAACCCTACTGAAACGACACCCGGTTCCCCACCGTGAGCCCTAGTCAGAGGCAAAATATAAGTAGGCCGAGCGGGAGTCCTCTGGCCACAGCCAATCACTAGCCAGCAGACACTCACAGATCCCATAGTGCATCTGGTCGCTGTACTTCTCCAGGTCGTACTGTATGCTGCTCTTGAAGAAGTCCAGCTTGGCTTTCAGCTGCTGGGAGAAGGCAAACATGCCGTTTTTGCAGCGGGTCAGGTTGGTGTTGTAGCGCAGGAGGCTCAGCCTTTAAAGACACATTTGACATCCACATGAGACACACTGGGCTGGACAGAAATGCAACATAACCGAGGCAACGAACGCCGGGAAACGTTAATAAAGCTGCTTTGGTTAGCGGCGTCCCTGCATGTGTTGAAGTGGAGGAGGGGCCTCCCATTGGGGGGGGGGTTGTCCAGAGGCGGCGACTCACATGGCAGCTCTCTGTCCCTGGAACAACCGGCTGTAGTCCTCCTTCAGTCCACAGATGTAGCTCACCGCCTCGGCCCACACCTTCTTCAACACCACCAGCGGCAGCTGGGACTTGGCTTCTCTCACTGGCGGACAACAGGAAAACAGGGAATCTATGTGACACTTGGCTCATGAGACGGAACAGAACGAAGACCGTCTTCAACCAAACCATTGTGGGAGCATAAATGAAAAGCGCAGCGTCGTTTTTTTAACTTTCAACTACATTCACGTAACTGTCTGGGCTAATTTTCAATCCACTCGACATATGTAGAGATTTTCCGACAGGACGAGAGGACATCGCTCACCCATAGTGTTGACTTTATCAGGCAGCTGCCTGGCGCTGAAGGGACCAGAGTACTTGGTGAGACTCTTGTCAAACAGATAGATGATGTAGCTGTCCCAGCCTCGCTGCACAACCACAGAGGCAGACGAAACCACATTACAAGTCGGCCAGACACAGCACACCTAACTCTGAACAGGCCAGCGCCACTTCAAAGGTTTTCGATCGACAGGGCGCTCTAAGATATGACGTCATTACCCCCCCCGGAGAAGTGTCACTGCGGAGTAACCAAAGCCTTACCACCCCGTCCAAAACACACTGGGCCGCGGCCTTCCTGGGGTCCAGGGACACCCCAGTCTCCTGCAGAAGTTCCTGGTGGACCAGCTCAATGTTTGTCTCCTTCTCGATGCGACGCTGCAGGGTGTGAAGGCTCTCGTCCGGGTCCAGTTGGAAAGAGTGGACCTGGGCCGTTTTCATGTTCAGGATGTGGACCACCTGCCAATGGGAGAGAAGACATGGGAAAAGAGAACAGTCTTCGACGTGGCATCGATTCAAAGCGTCAAGCATTGACAGGCAAACATTTCAGATCATGAAAATTATGCGGAAGATTCTCCTGCTGAGACGAGGAAAAGGTTCACTGAAGACTAAAGCAAACAAACAGGAGACTTCAGATGAAGAGACAACAGCTGGAGATGTCACACAACTAACCTTCATGCATAAGATCTGCTCCAGCACCTCGAAACATTGGGCTTTTTTGCTGTCAGGGTTGGTCTTGCCCCCTCGCTGGACCGGGTCCCATTTCAACATCAGCTGCAGCAACTCCTCTAACGACTCCAACATGGTACTGAAGGAGCACAAGAAACAAGTCTCAGGTCAGCTCAGGACCAGAAATACGTCTCACTGCTGCTCTAGACAAGCATGTTTCACTGCAGGACCTAGACTGGATCCCTCAAGAGTTTCTCCACTATTGTGAACGTTGACCATGAATCAAGCCGACACGACTTACTAATCAACATGAGGAGATCGCCATATCTGTACCCAACAACGCACTGGCTCATCTCAATGATGTCACTCATCACCCTACTGCACAGGCCCCCTGGTTCCAAGGTTAGAAATCTGCGTGTGGCTAAAGGTCAGGACAAAAAGGCCAAGTCCTGTGTGGACTAGAGCTCCCCAGCCAAGCTAAATAGAGATAGGATACAGCTCCAAAAAAAATGAAGAGACCACTGCACCTAATTCTTTGCTCTCCGAAAATGTCGAAAAGGAAGGTTCAGAGCAGGGGTGCCAAACCGGTTTCATGGAGGGCCGAGTGTCTGCAGGTTTTTGTTTTTTCCTTTAAATGTGTTCCCAGTTCAGACCTAAACAACCAGGTGAGGGTAGAAACTAACCAATTAGTGACCTAATTAATCAATCAAGTACAAGGTGAGAGCGAAAACCTGCAGACACACGGCCCTCCATGGAACCGGTTTGACATCCCTGGTTTAGAGTGAGGGGTTCAATTTAAGAAGCCACTGTTTCTCACTCAAAACCTTTCTTTTAAACTTTTTTTGAAAAGTAAAGAAAAAGTGCATTGGTCTCTTCATTTTTTGACAGAACTGTAGTTGACAGGTGTCTAACAATGGTGTAAGAATGAGGTGTGCCATGAGGTCTGTCTGACCTGCTCAGGTTGTTGGGGTAAGGTAGATGTGTGGAAAACCTGACTTCCCCATTCAGCTCCTCCACAGCCATGATGTCTTTGGGGCCTTTGTTCCGCACTTTGCTTGCCCTGAAAAATGACATAATGACATGGCATGTTGGTGGGTTGACTCCCGGAATAAAAACAAACCCTTGATATCTTTACATGGGGAACTCTGTGTGACTGCATTTGGGGTTGGACATATTCAAAAGCGACGAGACGAATACCATTGGATGGGCTGAAGATTGTGCAGAAAAGGCCGGAACCCACAGCTGCATTCAAATATCATTGTGCCAAAACTCCAGTAGTCCACAGTAACGGTGTATGGCTTATTCTCAAACAGCTCAGGCGCCTGAGGAAAAGACATGCAACCGGTCAACATTAAGTCTGGTTAAAACCCACAGTGGTGAACAAAGACAAGGTTTTAGAGTTGTTTTAGACCATGAGAACGCCTGCAGAGCGGCAATGGGACGCTCACCAGGTACTGAAGGGTTCCAACAAACGAGGTGCACAAACTCCCCTGGTCCAAGTCTTTGGCATAACCCAAGTCGATGATTTTGTGAACCAACTGAAAAAGGAAAATATTATCGAACAGTGAACGTCAACACATATTAACGCCAACAGAGCGTGAACTGAGACTGGTTCGTTCACGCTCTGAACAGAGAATAAAGGCATGGATTGTGATGACGCATAAATGTTGAGTTACCTTTCCACCAACATCCTGCAGCACTATGTTCTCTGGTTTTAGGTCTCTGTGTATGATCTTGTTTTCATGTAAATACTGAATGCCTGAACCTGTCAAAGACCTTTCAGAAATCAGTTCAGAACTACAATGCAATGCAAGTGCAATGATGACCCAATAGTCAAGGACACTGCATCGAAAGGAACCCCAGGATGTAAAATATATTTCTACATGTAGGACACAAACACAAAGGTTTAGGTTTTAATACATTTCAAAGTTTGAACAGCTCTGAAGAAGTCTACATTTTCCAAAGCGAGATCATCCTCCCAGAGCGTTCAAGAATCAGGTCTGGGCCAGATGCTATTGTGGGCGAAAGCGCGTTTCTTTATATGACATCATAATTTAGTGGATTCTGTTGTTCCGGTTAACATCCTGCTGCTGCAAGCAGTCTATCAGTTTAGTTTCAATTTCTGTTTTACTAAGTGGAGGAAATGTTCTGATCGAATGACCTAGCATCCATCTGCATTTTCAGTACGCCGCAGTCTATCGACTAAATGTGTCCGCTGGTCCAATTCACCTCTACCTCTACTGTAGCAGCCTTAAGGTTCAGACACACTTCACATGCATACTATGTCTTGGTGTTTGATCTGCTGTCTACCCATACTCTTGGTAACGACTGGTAAAGCCATGAATTAATTACCCTGCCTTCAATGAATGTCTACGAGCTGTGTTTTTCAAAACTGCTTGAATTTCTATCAGCATTTATGCTAAGACCTTGTGCACAAGTGTTCTAAACGTTTAACATATTATTGTCCATGAAAATTACAATGGTGTGTTCCTGTACATACCAACATCATTGAGCAGGGACAGCACTTCGCTCTCTTTCAGTCCACAGCAATTTTCAGGTTTGCTCAGCATCTGACAAATTCACCCATAAACGCCATAGTTAGGTAAATGCCTAACACGAGTGCTAAACTTCAGGCCTTACGACAGAGCTTTTATCGTGGATACACCCCTCTGCAAGGCATTTGATTCCCAACTACTTTCGGGGAATTGCACTGTGTCTGAACCTGTGTTTCTGGATATTTCAGAGAAATAAAGACCTATTTTGTATTAATTCAGAGAGAAACATTATAATAAAGTATAGCCCACCTTTCTGAGGTCTCCTTTGGAGCAGTACTCCATAGCCAGCAATGGAAGGTCATTTAAAGCAATGTGCTTCATCTCCTCAGGCACATCTCTTGCGGTCACTACATTAAGATTATTCAACCTGGATATGGAAAAGACATGTAAAACAATGTACTACAGACATGGGTGTACTCGGAAAAAAATGCAGATATTTAAAAGGATAACACATAGGCGTACTTTTTCATGATCTGAATCTCCCTGCTCCATCGGTCTTTATTTCTCGGTGTCAACTCCAGGCGACACATTTTAACAGCTATTTTTTCAGAAGTCTCCTTAAAAAAGGTTAAAAGACATTGTCAAGATTCTTCTGTTATGTGACCAAGGGTGGTCCAGCAGTCTCAAGTTGATGCTGCAAGGGATGGAATCTGATCAACTTGTTCAAAAATGAAACAGGACCTCAAATTTCCTGTCCGATAAAGCTGAACCAGATGACCAAGTCAGTCAGGCCTGTTTTCAGCGGTGGATAACCTTTCACCGACATTATGTTGAAGCATACTGCATCTCTAACAAGTCAAACACGTCATTTGATACAAGTCTTACGTTAGCTGAACTAATTCCTACAATGTTTACTAAAACGTTGTTAGCATTAGCTAACTTGCAACCTAAGAGGTCACATACTTACGTTATGTTGATACAGGTAAACATGGGCAAAACCGCCCATGCCTAATCTCTCTTTCAATTCCCAGTCCCCGCAGTTTGGGGTTTGTCTGAATGGAGGCTTATCCATTGTTGTTACCTAACAAGACGGAAAAACTGTACATTTTGGTTATGCAAATTAGCTGGTATAATTAATAGGTAGCCAGCTATATGGTCAATAAATAATGTAGCTACTAGCTTTGTTAGCAAGGTAACTAGCTATTGATTACCGCTACAGTACGTAACAGTGCAGGGGTTGCTAGCTAACAGATTTACTGACTAGCTTTTCAACTTTCAAGTTCTTACCTTCGATACCGCTAGCTAGCTTAGCTAACTAGCTATCAACTTAGCTCCACCGTCAGATGATGTCCGTACACAAAAGCAATGTAAAGCTGTATCTTTATACTTCACAATTGCCCATATTTCCAATGATTTGTACTCCGTGATTGATCAAAGACGCTGCAAGACAAGTAAACATAGCTAACAAGGTAGCACTGTTAACGTTAGCTTTGGACAGCCACCTAAGTAACGCTGCTGGTTAATCGACTCAAAAATACAAATACAGCTAGCTAGCTAGCTTGTTATGAAACGCATCCGTATAATAATATAGTCTAAGTGTATCATGACTTTACTTTGATATCTCATAAGAGCGGTATTATCCGTTTTAGAAAAAGGATTATGTTCTTTGGTCTGATCAATGCACCTTGACAGGACCTGGCTAAGCGAAGCCTACCGCATACAAGGATATTTTTTTTTCTCCTTCAAAACAAAAGTCTCCCAACTAAAAGGGATGTAACGAGATTAGAACTGTAATGTATGGTGGAAAAGTGGAATCACGCCATAATTTTTACTAAAGTGATGCCAACAAGGTTAGATTGTTGTTCTATAATTCGAAATTAAAATAAATAATCAAGTGACTTCCCAGTGTTTCCTTATTCTATTAAATATAATCAATATTTTTCAGAATTAGTGAAATTCTAAAACATTTCAATAATCTATAGAATTACTCAGCACACCCCAACAACAGAATGGTCTAGGGCTAGGCTTATACCCATTAGAACAGAATGGTCTAGGGCTAGGCTTATACCCATTAGCACAGAATGGTCTAGGGCTAGGCTTATACCATTAGAACAGAATGGTCTAGGGCTAGGCTTATACCATTAGAACTGAGAGTGTGATCAGACGGCTGAGTGGCTAGCTGTCAGTCCTTTGCTCTCGAGGCTGAGGTGAAGGACACAAAAACAGTGAACACTGACAAAGCCAGTAGTTGACATCCCTGTTCTGATCTTTAGTTTAAGCGCCAACCATGTGATCAGCATTCATGTGGGTGGGGCATCTTAAACTTGTCAGTCTAAACCAGATGTGATGAACCCGTTCCGTATAGGGCCAGGTGTCTGCAGGTTTTCGCTCTCACATTGTGCTTGATTTGTTAATTAGGTCACTAATTAGTAAAGATCTCCCTTCACCTGATTCAATTTGGTCTCAGGCACCATTTGAAAGGCAAAAACTAAAGCCAGCGTACCCATGCCCCTCCATGGAACTGTTTTGACACTTCTGGTCTAGAGGATAAAGTGCACAAACTAACATTTTGGTGCCAGGATTACAACCTCTTCCTCCACCTCAACGAAAACAAAGATTCATTTTTACTTGAGGATGTATTGGAAGAAACACCCAAATCAACATCAATATGGCTGTAGTAGAAACAGTCAGCAGATTTAAGTTCCTCTGCATCCACATACTGTAACCTAATATGTAGGTCAACGCCCTTCCAGGAACCCCACCATCCATTCCATCTATTAGATGTAACCCAGAGCTAGCATACCTGAATCAAAAACTAAGCTGTGAGATGGCTAAGGGGTCCCCAGAAGAGGGTTGAAGACCTATAGCCTAGGAAAGTGGTTCTCAAACCTCTCCTAGGGCCTCCACAGCCGTTCCACATATTAGATGTTGGCCTGATCTGGCTCACCCGAATCAAGCAGCCAAGGGCTTGATAATTAGTTAACAAGGTGATTCAGGTGTGCTAGCTCTGGGTTACATCTAATACATGGAATGGATTGGGAAGCCCCAGGAGAGGTTTCAGAAACACTGACCTAGGATATTGAATGCCACTAGTGTTGCTTTAGTTGCTTTTAATGGCTTACTATTATTTTGAAGAAGAAACCCAATTCCCTAGTGGGTATATTGACATTGGGTGGACAGAATGTGTACTTTCCTAAATGTTACATCACCCAAGATCCGTTCTCTTTTCTGAAGAAAAAATTATAATGGCGATGTGTCAGACGGATACTTTCATTTGTCTTTCAATGAAATAATCACCGAACCGGGGTCGAGGCCATGCCAAACTGGACAAAATAATTCATTAGCCTAACTGTTTTTCACTGATAAGAAACGTATACACCTTCTGCTGGTGAAAAGGGGATGAGACAAATGGTTACACTCAGGCTTTCTTGTAGTATAGCAGAGCAAAAACCTGGAGGGATCAAGTTGTTTGCAAACCAGTGCTTGTCAGTAACATTAAGTAGGGCGATACCCAATTTTAGGTGTACAATATCTTTAGTTTGTTGAGTGCACAATGATCACCCATACGTCCAACAGATTGAGTGGAAGGTGTCTTCCGACAGTCAAAGGCCTGCCAGAGCTATTTTGTACCCAGTTGTATTTCACAGGAGCACAATCTCCATCTTATAATATTGTATGGTCACAGTAATGTGAAAGCTTATTTGTTCATTTCTCAGTGGTGTTTTTAATCCCAAAATAGTAGCTAAAATGCTAATAGCTGTATATTCTTCACAGTTATATCCTGGAAAGCCTCGTAATATGAATGTGCAGCTCAGGCTGTGTACTTCATATTTTCAAATCCCCAGTTAAATAATCCCCATACATCACTTTGACGGGAATACCTTTATTTTGAAGGAGAAGCATATTCCATTATTGGTCTGGAATGTGTACTTTCCTGAATGTGACGTCAAACCTACACTTGCTGTTCTGAAGAAAACGAATTAAACTTGATTAAAATCGAGACTCCGACGTTTCTGTGAACAATCTGTGGAGTTTGCAATTCCATTTTAATTTCTTACTTTATTTTGCATGCCTGATGATCCGGGGCATGTGCAGAGCCACATTATACAGAATACTAAAATCACAATGACCATCACCATGACTCATTGGTTGGAAAGGGGTCTCATGATACTGTAACTTTGGCATGGAGGAAATACTTGTTTACACTGCCAAAGTACTTGAAAATGTTGAAAGATATATAAAAGTAGGCTATTACTAATTAAAGTGGAAGAAAACAATCGGAAATAGAAGGCAAACATTACCCACAACAACGGTACATTTAAATAACGTTAAATAAAGAGATTCATATTTGTTAAAAAAAATTGCGGTTGTGCTCCAATGGTTGATTTTTTTATGATTGCTGTGATTTCACATGCGTCATATTTTTCTTAACGTATAGGCCTACATGTGTTTTGTGAACATTTTCGATGTTTTTCTTGCGTTATTGTCCTACTCAAAATACTGGACACCTATTCTATCCCCTTTTGGATAATACAGGTGTGAAAAATATGGCCACATGAGTAGTAGTGTTTCATAAAGAAAGAAATCCAGACATATGTAACACTTATTTTTTCTTTATGCCTACCCAAAAGAAAAGCTCATATACAAAGAAATTTTCCTTACAGAGGTGAGTTTAAACAGGCGATTGACACGTGTACAGCTACAATGAGTAAAACAATCCTAGTAAAAATGTTTCAAATGTCTCTCATTGGCAGCATTCTAAGACATCTTAAATAAGTCAGAATCCCAGTACGTCACAGTTTTGAATGTGTTGGTTGGGTGGCGTCTACAATACATCTGCATTAAAACAGCATCACGTACAAACTATTTCCCTTCATTCAGCTTTATAATAATAATAAAAAACGTGACAATGAACTGCACAACAATGCTGTTCTATATATTACCTTTCATTAAATACCCTAAATATATTACAAATGAAAGCAGATCGTAATAGTATCTCATGCTGTATACGTATATCACATGTCACATTCAGAAGTGCTGGTTGAAAAGGAACAAATGCAAACACCCAGGCGTTCTTTCAGTGCGGACGCACGGCAGACTAGCGCCCATACAGCTGTTCTGCGGTGATGTCTCAGGGGGCGGCTGATGTGGGGCGCAGAAAAGTCACTGTCGACGTCAATGACTCGGACGCCGACGCTCGTCCCATTCTACTGCTTTGTCATCACGGATAGTAGCGCATAGTTTATCATACAAAACTGTCCGTGCCTCCCTCCCTGACCGTTAGTGCCTGGGAAACTGGAAGCAGGGCATGTGCTGCATAGACCGCAGATGCAGTACCTACAAACAGCGTGTGAGAGATGATACTTTCAGTTCTGTTCACATGAACTCCGCGACGTCTCCTCGCGTGTAAAGGGCCTCTCCTTCAGACTAAATGTCCATTGGCATTCGGTGGTGGTAGAGTACCCTGGCTAAATGCCAACAGTGTCAAACACTTTCAGTTAATACAAGTACCAAGCAGTTACATCACAACCGTAACATCGAGTTACAATACAATTGAAAGTATATGTCGTCAGAATAGTAACAATATACACGTAGGCCTTGGGTTCACTGGTGAAGTCAGATTGTCTTGAAAAGGGATATCAGCATGGCGATGATGATGATGATAGATACACAGGGCAAAGCAGACAGGCTGTTGGGTGGCCAAGGAGAAATGCAGTGAACAGAGAAAGTGGAGTGGAATGGAAACTTGCGAGGGTATGCGTAAGCAGACGATACTGAAGCAGGGAAGAAAGCCTGTGACGGAAAAGGTTATGAGAAAATGATAGAGGATGGATCGGAAAAGATGAGGCAAAACACACAATGCTAAATTCTGACATAGCATTCAATTTCCTGAACTAATACTGTACAAAAACTCACTTCTGATAACTACAGCTGATGGACACCGCTGTATAGGCTCTCCCGGCCTTAAAACAGTGGATAACTGTTCTGGCTGGAATATTCTCCTCAGCCACATCAGTCAAATAAGCTGAGTAAAACAGCAGGTCAGCCAGGTCGCAGCATGCTGCATTCAATGACATTCACAAACCTACAGCAGGACTCAAACACACGGGCAATTCCACCACAACCAACTGCAACACACTTTAAAATGGAAGTCAAAAAGAGACCATGATGACAAACCACACAACTGCTTTATATACGCCACGACTGGAATTAACTTTCTCCACAGAATTTATATGCAAAATGTATATGCAGGGGCCAGGTTTGATAACAGAACATTTTCATTTTCACCAAACTTTGCATCTTCACTGTTTTTCAGATACATTTTTTTTAATTTCCGTTGACAAGTTAAACTGTTCAATATGGAAATAGAGTAATTCTGTCGAGTCGCATGGTGCAGCACTGGGTTTGGTTCGACACATTTAAAGTGAAAAATCGGAAGTCTCCTGTCCTTGTATTAGAACTGCGCACCTCTCAAGAGTGTACACAAACACGCACACGCTCGCGCGCATACATACGCACGCCAGTACATGTATATATGCACACTCACAGGTGCCCAATGTCACAGATACACACATGCACTTACACATTAACAACTATCTGTCACGGATCTCAGATAGCTCGGCAAGGCTCCGTATGCCATGCTGAGGTCCACAATGAAAAAGTTGTGCAGTGCGGGGCAGCAGGGTTACGGCTGGTAACTAAATGTCCTCCTTAAACGCCATCTGCTGGTAGGATGCTGGCATTACAACTGTTCAAGGCAACATATTAAAAGCCTGAGTAGAAAATGGCTATCCTTCAAATGTTACACAAAAATGTGACAAGCGCCATTTAATGTTTGAAACATAATGTATGTCATGGAATGGCTATGTTCATAATTTTTATCTCCGTTGATTTAGGATATGGTATGGATATGCTTCCATACATTTTCAGACAGTGAAAGCAATGCTGCTTTTCATGTCTTGCCTACTGGGTCCAAATGTCACATTCAACATACAGCAGTGACATTTTACCCCGCATATCTGCTTTTCACGTAGCGAAACATTACTCCTAGTCAACATCAATAAAACAACACCAACAAATACCTTCAACTTGAATGATTATATTAATTTGAAAGAAAAATGTCCCTCTCTCTTTCTTCATAATACATCAGGCCAGGAAGTTAAAATAATGATGGGAATTTGATGATGGTCTTGTCCATCTCAAACCATCTGTGGTCAATCACAGTTCATTAAATGCACAGGCATTTAATAGCACTCAGTGCTGGTGTCTTTGTTGCCCCTTTACATACAGAATGTAAAACATGTGATAGTCATATATCACTCCCAGGGCATTTAACTACAGGGAATGTATAATATCAAGTCTCTATGTTTAATTTATGCATATTCACCAGGATATATTGTAACTACATATATAATGTATCATACAATATAAGCAGAACATTGTAGCTGGCAGGATATTAGAAAACACACACCATAGGAACACAATGACTAATATGCTTCTTATATTCTTGATATTTGACCATATAATGACACTTGTAACAAGACACAGGAGGAGGGGAGGCCCGACATCAACAGACTTAAAATACAGCAGGACGATGGAACAAAACCGGAACATTGTGGGCCTGCCTGGTGAGAGTTAAAACAGGTCTTACAAACGAGTGCCGAAACGGATACACAAACAGATTACATAGATATTAACAGGGAGGAGATGTCAACACAGAATCAGGTAAAAAGACAAACGAAAAACACTTTTTGCTCTTTTTTCCAAAGAGGAAGAAAAGGCCATAAATGAAGAAGCTGAGCTTGATGCCGCCATGCTAAAACAACAGTTTGCGCAGAGTAATAAGAAAGAACAGACGCCCACATCAACACAGAGAAAGCAACTGTGTAGTGGTTAACAACTGATATTAAAAGGGCAATCTGCACTTTAAAGAATAACCCACCACTGATTTGGCGAACAGCTGAGGGATGGGGCTGGAGTAATGTTACCGTTCTCAAATTCATGAGCAGAGCTTTGCTTACAAGGACTAACCCTCCATGGTACAGAAACTGTAGTTGCAAACGTGTCCTGGGGCTGGATAGCGTTTGTTTACGATGACACTGTTCACAAACAGAGCAGTACAGCAGATGAACTAAGCTCATGAGGCACATCACAAGCAATGTTCTTAAAGAATCAATGGGTACATATTAATCGCAGATTGCCCCTTTAAGGAAAAGGAATCAAGAAAGCACAGGCCCCTCTTGCTGAGAGGAGAAATACAGTACAAATATTGTTTTGTATTCACTCGTGTGCAGCTGTACATTAGTAGCCTACAATGGCTCATGACCAAACAGTGACGTCGAACCTGACAAGCTATTTGGGACAGAATCCAGGGCGCAGCCAAAGTAACCCCTCTGAGACAGAGTGGCAGAACTGCGGAGCAGAGAGGTCTGAAGTCATGACAGCGCAGTCTTCCTCTCTCCTCTGACAGCACCCCGACTCGAGCCAGGAGGGAGGGCAAAGAGTGAGCCTTCATCGAGGATCCGCATGCGGAACCCCACTGTTCTGTTCCACCTCTCGCCCCCATGTTAGCCCCAATGGACAAGCTCAGGGGCTAGTAACTAGGCGCCCTCGTGGAATGTGGACACACCCTGATGTTGTGGCAAAAAAGGAAACTGCAACGCAATGAGTCTAGGGTCTTTCAGTTGTTGTTGCCATTGGCTTGCAGTACTGTAACACTGCAGTCCAAACGAACAGTCCTCTGAGACGATGTGTCAAAGGTGTAAACATGTTTGGTCCCAAGAAACATCCGGGAAAAATCCAACGCATCGGAGGGCTTGTGGGAGGGGTGCCTTCGAAATGGAAAAGGTTCTGGATGGGAGTTGCTTGGTGACGGCGCCGCTGTCTCAAGGGACACCACAGAGTATAAGCATCCTCTGGGATTATACCTCCCCAAGCTCCAAGACCTCCAACGTCCCTCCCTCCTGCCCCAACGCCCTGCTGGTATTGGACAGCGGCCGCGCCAGTCACAGGATCCCTACTTCTGAGGAGCTGTGGGGGGTTCCGGGTGGGGGTGCTACTGGGCGGGGGAGTGGTGTACGCCTGTACACTCTCACCCCTTTTCAAGCACCCCCCTATTCACCCGCCCCCCCCCGCGCCCCTGGATCGTAAATAAAAACCCGCGCAGGCCAACAAGCCGGCCACAACTTCACCGCCCCGGCGCCCCATCCTGCCTCACTTCTTGACGGCCTGACGGTAGCTGTATCTCTGGCCCTCGGTGCGCTTGGAGCCTTTGTCGGCGGCAGCGCAGCCCACCGGCTCCTTGGCCCCGCTTCCCTGGGAGGCCAGGCTGCCGTCCTGGAGCGTGGGGCTGGAGTGGGCGCGCTGGAGCCCGTTGTCCTCCAGGATCTGGGCCTCGAAAACGGACAGGTCGTCCTCACCGCAGCGGAGCTTGACACGCAGCAACATGGCGTAGGTGCCGTAGCGCGTTTTCTGCATCAGAGGAAGGGGGGGGGGTCAGAGAGAGACGGAGGATGTCAGGTGGGAGAAGGTGGCCGAGGAAGGAGACAGGGATGAGCGGTGAGCATGCGAGACGTGGAGGAACAGGACGACAAGACACACAGTTGATAGAGGAGGGGCAGGGTGAAGGAGACAGGAGTGCAGTGCTGCATAAGAGCTTGATTCTCATTCTCAGTTGAATTCCTTTCTGTAGCTTATTTTAAAAGTTCACACACTGTCACCTCAGGCTCACCTCAAACTCCAGGTACTCGTCCCGTTGGCGGTACTCCTCCAGCTCACGGCCCTTGACCTTTCGGTCGGGAGGATACGAGCGTAGCTCGGCCAGTTCAGTGGAGATGGTCCGGAACCGAGCCTCATGGGACTGGACCTGTTCCTCCTGCGTGCACAGATACTAAGGGGTCAGAGTTCAGACGTCACCACACAGTTCACCAGGGAAAACTGAGGGGTGTTGAATTCTCCCTCGGGCTATCATCGTCATCACCTTCATCACCTTCATCACATCATCTCTGTATACCCATAATTCATACAGCGTTAATATACAGTGGCATTCTACTAACAGTAGCATATTCTTAAAGAGTCCCAGTGATTCAGGGAGTTTCTTGTTGATTCTGGTAAATGGAACGATTGTCATTGTTCTGGGGAGGGTACCTGGGACATTTTAGAGGTGGAGCTGGGCAGCAGCGGTCGGGCAAATTTCTTCTGCGACCCGATGGCTGCAGGGAAGGGCGGCGCCGAGAACATGGCTGAAACCGTGTTGATGCGCGTGATCCATGACTGCATCTGCTCTGCGTTTCTATGAAGGACAAAGCCAGCACACACACACACACACACACACACACACACACACACACACAGTTTATGACACACACGTACTTTATGACACACACACAGTTCATCTTGTTGCACAAACACAGCCACTCGCCCCCACCATACACACACTCAAAAGCACACGCACTCCCCCACACACACACACACACACACAAACACACACACACACACACACAATCAATCCCCGGCGCAGAGTGCTAACTAAGATATCAAGGTCTTAATCATCACAGCTGCTGAATTAAAAAAATGCTGTTGACAGGAATAATAGAGAAGCCAATGAAAAGGAGAGCTAGAAAAGGCTGTTATCCACTAACGGGTCATTAAACACCCCAGAGACTAATCAGATGGCTTCAGTTTTGTCACAACTCCCTGGACACTGAAAGAAGGAAGAGGATGAGGGAGACAGAGAGGGAGACAGGAAGAGAAATGGTCGGAGAGGGAGTGAGAGGAGGGAGGCACAGGAGAAGGGAGGGAGGGAGGGAGATGAGAAGGGAGGGACAGGGGATGGCAGCAAAAAAGGTATCTGGGACAAATGCAAGCTGCAACTGGAGCAGAGACTGTCCTCCTGGGGGACTGGAACATGTGGCCACATCATGTGTCTCTGCATCCTGGAGTTACACTCTTCACACGGAGATATCCACGAAAGGACACATACTTCACCCAACCCCTCACCTTAACCTAACCCCAACTGTAAACCCTCAACCTAACCCTAACGCCCAGCCCTGAATGCTCATGGTGCGCACCGTTACAAACAGCCACACCGTAGGTCCGTAACTTGAAAACTGAACTTAAACCTAACTGTAAACGTACAACCTAACAAGAACACCAAACTTAACTCCTAACAGTAAAGGTAACCCTAACCACAGTTTTTAACCTTTTTACATAAACCTTCTGTTGAAAACAGCCTTTTTTCCACTTTGGGACAGCTGTTTTTCACCCCCACCAGAATAGTAAAAACCTGTCAACACACATAAAGCAGCCGTGATTGGCTGATGATGAGAGGATATGGAGGCAGCTACGATTCAGATAAAAGATAAAGGAGCGGGTTGACCTGACAATATCAAGCTCGTGTTTAATGACCGGGCAGATGTGTGCTGCGCTGCGCTAAAGAACAAGCTGCATGACGTGGCTCCAAGCCAAAATAATCAACCATCTAGCATTCACTGTGTGCAACCAGAGAGAAAGGTGAGGGGTCAAGTGTGCAGGTCAGCGTTCGAAGGGCTTGAAGAAGAGATGCGTTTTTGAACAGCGAAGTAGGCGTGAGACTCACGGTGCCTGGAAGAGATAGACCCTCCAGTCGGCAGTGCGCAGGTAGAACACGTTTGGTCTTTTACTGTAGTCTGCAGCCCTCATGGCCAGAGAGTGGTGGATGGACACGGCGTTCTTCAGGTCCTCGTCTGAAAGCTGCTTATCTGGCCGGTATTCCCCCTGCGTATTCACACAATGACCGTAATCACCGCAATGGACCATCAGAGCCGTAATCCGTGTTTGTAATGTGACAATAGCAAGTATCCGTATGTCACGGTTGGATGTTATGGTGTGTGATAAAACACCAGCCATTTATATTACCTGCATTGCTCACGACACGGTACGCGTCGCACGGTACGCGTCGCACGGTACGCGTCGCACGGTACGCGTCGCACGGTACGCTTCGCACAGTACGCGTCGCACGGTACGTGTCAAAAATGTCACTCTGTAGGATGACTTCCTTGTGGGATCTTACAAAAAACATGAGGAAGAATGTCTTTTTGGCACTCCACCTTGCCTAACACTTTTTGACCACAGGGCATCACAAAGACGCAGTACAAACTGTGTCATTTCACTGCTGTGTCATTGGAATATCTCTGGATGGAATCTCTCTGTTCCCAGTGGCCTAGTTAACCAAACACGGGCCTAAGACAGCAGGGTTCCCAGAAGCAAAGCCTAGGCATGTTCTGACTGGTATCACTGATCCTAGCAGAATAATCTTTATCAGTATGTGCTTTTGGTCAATTCCACATCATGTGGAATATGTTTCCAGATGACTGGTTCATTTGAGTATGTGACAAAGTTTGATAATCAGTTCTAAAGAACATCTGGGGATTGTTTTCAGTTCACAAATGCACGTGTATGTAATGTGACTGAATATGAGAGGCCATTTGATTTGGCAGTCCTTTTGGGTCTCCTCAGAACCTTTTGAGGTGGTCAGAGATGCGCCTCAGTGAGTTCCTCAAGTGAGACTGAATTGACACACCTGTCACCACAGGTGTGTCAATTCCCGTCGTTCTCCCTGACACCCGTCGTTCTCCCTGACACCCGTCGTTCTCCCTGACAACCGTCGTTCTCCCTGACAACCGTCGTTCTCCCAGACAACCGTCGTTCTCCCAGACAACCGTCGTTCTCCCAGACAACCGTCGTTCTCCCTGACACCCGTCGTTCTCCCTGACACCCGTCGTTCTCCCTGACACCCGTCGTTCTCCCTGACACCCGTCGTTCTCCCTGACACCCGTCG
>JACXGJ010002940.1:0-59117 GCA_016801105.1 Esox niger
CTCCTCTCCTCTCTTTCGCGTCCCTGTCTCTTCTCTTTCTCTCTGGGGCCCGGGGTGAATGAGTAACCTACACACCACTGAAGCACAGAGACTTTGATGGCATCCAGTTAAATACACCCTGAACCCTGAATAGAGTGAGGTGGGGAGAGGCTGGTTGAAAGGGTTGGAGGGGGACTGAGAAGGGAGAGGGGGACGGGGAGAGAGATCTACACGGTAGAGGGAACAGAGAGAGGGGACATTATGTGTAAAAAAGGAGAAGGTGTTTCTTTAATAGTGCGGACATTGCAGTAATTGTAGAATATTCATCCTGAAAGAGTTATGAGCAAATATATTACCAAAGTGTGATTATTTCACTGGCTATCATACAAACTATTTTAGGTTATGGATAAATACCCTACATTTAAATAAATGTAATTTATTTGCCCCTAATTCTAACACACCATCGTAACATCTTTGCAAAACCACCAGTTGTGTAAAGTTGTGTGTGTGCCACCGAAAAAACATTTGAGAATGTCACGCTACTTTGATTGTTGGGGGTCCCCAGGCTGTTTGGAGTGGGCCATCAAAATGAGACAGATTGCATGACGGAATGCTGCGGTTCCTAATTATGAGAGTTCATACAACCTAGAATGCCTTTCACCACTTATCTACCTCCTTTTTCCTGACATGTGTAGGAGAGGGCCTATACACAGGATGAGGGCCAAATGGCACCCCATTGAAAAGTAAGGAATAGAGTTGAGAAAGAATGGGAAGGAATCTAACTTCAAACAAGATTACAGTAAACATGTCATTTCCCAAAGAAAATAGATTCTAGGCCACCTTGGCCAACCAGTGGAACTTGTAAATTGTGGATCTTAGTGTTTAGGGGCATTCTCTGAGTTTGGTCATAACGGGTTGTGTCTGAGATATTACGTGATGTGGTCTCATACACACGATTGGATGGAGATCGTCTCTTGGCCCCTTCACAAATTCATAGTGGGAGACAGAAAACATCCACCACAATACATGGCCACAGTACAATAAAATCACCACAGCAGAGGGATATAATTTTATGGCCCATTAGGCATAGCTAAGGGTTTTGTAATAAACATCTAATACCAACCAATCTTGAGAGAGCATTTGATAGCTGCAGATTTTCTAATTCCCTTTTGCGTTAGTATGGACTGGTTTGCATTAATGCCTTGCATACAAACATCAGCAAATGTCTGGCACTTCTGGAAGCCAGAGAGTCCCAGACAATTAAAGGGTATACAAGATAATGATGTATGCAAAAGTTCATACTAGTATCATAGACTGCATTGAACAGTTTAAGTAATGAGGCTGAGGAATGTGTATACAGCACATCACCATAATCTGGGATGGGCGTAAGGGTGGGATGTACAATAAGGGTGGCTTGTAGAAGCCAGACACAATTTGTTTCTATGAAAGAAACCACTTCTAATCCTTTGCTTCTTCACCAACTCCGTACTGTGTTTTCAAAGGGAGTTTTTCATCTTACCAAATCCCAAGGAATTTCTATTATACCTGGAGGGGTTGTATAATAGAATCGTCAAGGGTAATGTTGAAATCCTCTAAATGTCGATTTTGAGACTAACAAAAGAGTAAATATATTTTGTTTTACTTGCGTCAACGAAATCAGGAGTCGACGAGATCAGGAGAAATAAATGTATTAATGTAATACCATTGTGTGGTTGACGTGAATGTTCTTCCATATTGTTGATAGTTCATACCATAGATATGTTGTTACAATATACCTACAACCTTGAATTACCTTATTCCCAGAAAAAGACACAGCATTCAAGTGCATACATAAGCATTTTGTTCTGAAAAGAAATGAACCAGTTCTGCCGAAAACATTCTAACACATAATGTCTGTGGATTGAATACCTATGCAATCAAACATATTATACTTTTTTTCAAATATTTCAGAACATGAAACCAGTGTCACCTTGAGACACAGTAGCAACTTATTTTGAGTTACAGTGCGAGATTTCATTGAACTTTGTTGGTCCATAATACAAGAGTCAGGAGATTTGGTCAGGGGTCTGAATACTTTCGCATGACCCTGAATATCAACTTCTACAGATCGGTCATTTGAGGCCAGATGATCAGTATTTTAAGTGCTTTTATAAAATTCTAAGGTTTCAATCAATCAATGCAAACCATAATGAAGCATTATGGCTTGTGAGGAAAGGGGCCTATGTACCAAATTTCTTCACTTTTGATCAGACAGGATAATGAATGTGCCATGGCAAAGTTTATATTTTAAATAGCTTTTTATAGTTCCACTATCTGGCTAATCAGTCAAATTTTGTAAATGTTGGATCTCTGAGGCAATGTGCATCTGTCACCCAATATCAATCAACATCGAGAAATGTGGGTATGAAATATGATGTGCGTGGAGCAGACAATGTTGCTTTTGAACCATCTAAGTTTAAATGCAAGAAGATTGCCACTGACTGGGACATGGTTACTGACCAATGACTGAGACATGGTTATTGACCACTAACTGAGATATGGTTGTTGACCACTAACTGAGACATGGTTATTGACCACTAACTGAGACACGGTTATTGACCACTAACTGAGACATGGTTATTGACCACTAACTGAGACACGGTTATTGACCACTAGAAGCGCTACATACTGTAATGTTGTGAGCATTAACGGAAACATCTATTTTAAGAAATACTTTAAGAACTCTGGGTCAACGCATTAAGAAGCTGTAAAAAGTGGCTATCTATAAGGATTAAGAGCAATGGCAAAATGACTCAATTTGTATCCATTTATCTTTGACCGCTTTAATGTGAAGGGTTGCCTATCCTGGCTCCACATTTATCAGCTGGCTTGTTTAAAATACTTATTTTAGTCCTGCATTAAGCACACACTCAAACAAACACACACAAAGACAGAGGCTCAAGTAAACAAGCGGCAAATCGTCTGACTCAGAATAGCATGTTATAAGTAGTAGCAATGTCATCAGCAGTGAGCCAGAAGAGACATGCAAGTCCCTAGATCTATGCTTATTAGGAATATATTATGTCATCCTCTGGAGTGATCTAGAAGGGTGTGTGTGTGTTTGTGTGTGTGTGTGTGTGTGTGTGTGTGTGTGCTCGTCTTAGTCTCATGTATGTCGCCCAAGCCTTTTATAGCCACATAGAAAAACAGATCAGAACTTGATAAACTTTTCATAAAATTGAAAAAAAAAAATCAGCAACTTCTAATATCCCCATTTGAACACATCCACCTGTCTGGAAATCACAGGAGTTAAGTGGAGTCCATAAGAAGAAGCGATCGAGGAAGCCATATTTTACAAGTTTCCTCCTCCTTTCAAAGACTGTAATTCCAAAATGTGAGTCCACCTATAACTCAAGATATTATGACATCCAGAGTAAAGGAAGGATGATTGCTTTAAATGTATATTTAAGTGTCCTTATCCAGAGTAAAGTAAGGAAGGATGATTCCATTAAATGTCTATTTAAGTGTTCTTATCCAGAGTAAAGTAAGGAAAGATGATTCCTTTAAATGTATATTTAAGTGTCCTTATCCAGAGTAAAGTAAGGAAGAAGGATGATTACTTTAAATGTCTATATAATTGTTCTTATCCAGAGTAAAGTAAGGAAAGATGAATCCTTAAATGTCTATTTAGATGTTCTTATCCAGAGTGGCTCAGAGCAGCAAGCGCATCGTACTGTTATAGAAGACACAGCATACTTTCAAGTCCAAAAGAGGATCTCTTGCGTTCAAGGTGAGCATGAGGTAAATGACTGACTTTCAGGCAGGCGGTCGTTGCGCACACGTGCATGCCACGAATTTCTACCAACTCTAGACCACCCCCCATCGGGCTCCACACCTCTGTCATACAGGCGTCGCATCCATCTTTTTATCTCCTCTTTCTGTTGTCTTTTCTCACAGCCCAATCCAGGTGTGCCCTGGGTCAAAGGTCATAAATCAAAGCCACCCATAAAGCCCGGGGGGTTGGGAGGTCTCCGAAACCAATGGGTGATGGGACCTCAAACCAAACCAGGTGTGTGTGTGTGTGCATTTGTGTGTCACTCATGAAGAGTGGGTGCCTGCGCCTGTGTTACCCAGGACCCGCTCACACACACGCTTGGTTACAGTGACTACCGGTAATGTTAAAGGTTAACCCCTCCGAAATGCAGACACATTCATCTCACTCCCCTATATTCTCTTCCTCCGATTTATCTCTGTACACTCTCACCTATTTCCTCTGCGTACCACATCAAAGCCATTGGTCGAGCCATCGGCCGATAAGGGAGGGTCCCTGTGTAACTCGGAGAGGGTTTGACAGGTATAATCAATCTGATAGCAGCTTCTGTTTGCCCTCGCATTGGCTAGTGTTTTAAAAGGGCGTTGGAAAGACTGACAGTTCTATTTAAATCTTGAACTGCCTATTCACTTATCATTCTATTAAAAGGTGGAGGTTGGAATTCTCTTTACCTTCCAGACAAAAACAGCATTTAAAATAGTAACATATAAACACTACTACATGATATTAGACTGTGTGTGTGTGTGTGTGTGTGTGTGGGTGGGGGGGGTTCATACTGATTCAAACCAGATGAAGCCCCTTCCTAATAATTTTCCCCAGAGCAGGTGTCAACACCAGAGAATGAAAGACAGCCTTACTCCCAGGTCCTCTCCGGATCAGAGACTGGTCGTAAAAAATACCCCTCCTTGTCGAGAGGTATTTTACTGAGTGTGCATCTGTAATCTGTCACTGAGCTGTCATCGGCAGACAGACAGTCTGACAGAAAGACATGTCCTGGTAATGAACAGAAGGGAGTGAGACTAGACCACTTAAGTGAAGAAAGTATCTTTCCCTCCAAAATACTTCTTGCAAAATGGCCACCACATGTGAGCATTTTATCACTGTGTCAATGTAGATCCTATTCCATAGTTCCATTCCAGACAATAATGCTAACATGAATTTTACATTGTGTTTCCCGGCCCCCCAAAACAAGAAATCAATCATTCCCCCCCCCAAGCCTTGACTACCATTGGAGCAGAAAGATAAAGGTTAGAATGTGTAGGGAGCTCATGTCACACAGAGACAGCCAGCTGCAAATCCTTGGGAAGACGTGTTGGTGCACCGCCCTTCTTAACACACATACAGGCAGGTATGAATAAAACCACACACACACACACACACACACACACCACACAGAGGGACACACATCTCTTTCACCAGCATGCGCAGAAAATGTCAAGATGACAAACCAAGAGAATGTACACAATATCTGTTGTATGTTTGAGGTTCTGCCTTCATACCGTCCCCCATCCCTCACTCCCTCTCTTCATCAACATCCCTTCCAATCGCTTGAGCATGTCTCACTCCCTCGCTTTCTTTCTCTCTCTCACTCGTCTCCCTTTCCCTCACGCTCTGCCTGTCTCACTGGAGTGTAAGAGGTTAGTTGGAAGTAAAGAAAGGACAGTGTCTGTGTCTCTGTGTGTGTGTGTGTGTGTGTATGTAGGTGTGTGTGTGTGTGTATGTGTGTTTGTAGGTGTGTGTGTGTGTGTGTGTGTGTGTGTGTATGTTTTAATGCAGTTCTATAATGATGTAGAGGTTAGTTTCATTTGACTGTGTAATACTGTTGTCCCGAACCCCCCTCCCCCCGTCCTGACACTCCTCTGTTGCACCACTTATGGAGGACTACACAACTGGCCTACTAGGCACCACTGTCCCAGCTAAATGCTACTAATCACCTCCACCCTGGACTTTCCCTGTTTATCACACACACCACTTTCCCATTCCAGCTTTGTTTTTGGATGCTTTATGCCACACTTTCTTTTGAGCTTGCCCCGTCAGTTTTTTGAAGTTTTTTTGTTGGGAAAATAAAACCCCTTATTGTATTTCCTGCATCTGTCTCCAATCCCTATAACACTGGGACAACTATCAGTTTTTTGATCTAAGAGTTTGTTTGTACATGCATTTGTGTGCATGTCTGTGTAATGACTTAAGTCCTGAAACAGGGGCCACACACGCACACAAACTTGTAGACCAACAAACTAATTTCGTTTTACCAACTAGTTTTACACAGTCAAATGAAACAAACAACTACATCATTACAGAACTGTACTAACATTTGTGCATTAGTCATTCCTAAGATAAATAGATAAGTGGTTTAGGGTGGTCAAGTGGTCCCTACATTTTATCAGATTAGCATGAAATGTTTATAGAAAGATTGTATAGCCAGACAATCACATATCATAGATAAATATATAGTCTACATTCCATAAAACATTTTTGGTAAAAAAGAAATATATATATTATATATATAATATTATTCCATTAACACAGTATTTCCTGAAAGGTTGTTTGGTCATTACATATTGACAGACTTAGTATGCACGTTTTCAAATGTTTTGTATTTGCTTGTGACTGATATCTGTCACTGTCAGGAGTGGGTATACTTGGGTTTCTGAGACCTGAGCTCATCTTTCAATCATTCACTCATATTTCTATCATTCACCCCCCCCCCCTTCTATGTTACTATCTCTGTGCATCTCCCTCTCTCTGCTTGTTACCCCATCAAACTCTCCACTTGTCTTTGTTCTTTCACCATCAGTTTCACCCCTCCTGTCTTTAAATACTAACCAATTACGTCGTTTTTCTCTCTCCCTCTCTCCCTCCTTCCCACCCTCTCAGAATTCCTCTGTCATTGCAGCTCTTTCTCTCAGTTCTGAGAACAGCTGTCGAAATGAGCCGTAAATCCCAGTGTATTTCATGTGTGTAAAGCCTCCTGGACACTCACAAACACACCGACAAAAACACAGTCCCTTCTCCATCCTAACGCAGAGCTCATCAAATAGAGGGGATGGAAGAAGAGGATGAATGGATAAAACGTGTACGACACCTACAACTGAGGGTTTCTAATCCTAAACCGAGATAATTGGGGGGATGGGTCAGTTGAAGGGGGCTACACGACAGAAGAAACTCTGCAGAAGATTAAAGGGTTTCAGTACCCGTTAGAAACTTGTAGGTAAAGACCCTGAACACCGATGAGCTGAAAGTTGCAGGATGTTTCAAAATGTTTCATCTTCCTCTTCTAGTTTCATTGGTAACCTGTAATGGGGCATTTCAGAGATCTCAGAACAGCCTTTAACAGTGGTTCGGTCATACGCGACAACCCTTTGGGCCTTCGGGCTTGAAATTCCCTCCCATTCCCTCTAACCCAATGAGAGAAAAGAGGAGTGACAAAGCACCCCCTTTGATTCATGGGTTCTTCTAGGGATGCTTTAATAATCAGTCAATTGTATTGACTGGATGCCCCCTGCAGGCATTTTGACTGCTAATAAAATCCTATTGGTTCATAACCTCCACGCCTAAAGAGCTTGAGCGCTCACTCGGACAAAATGTGACAGCTATACATCTGTCCTCTTGTCTTCTCCCTCCACACCACTCTGAAACTGAAACAAAAAGACTGTCCGGAGCACCGAACGGACAGGGGTCAGCCCCTCTGCCTCGGAAAAACAAAGACATTACCGAGACAGAGGAGCTTCTTTTTTACAGCGTTACACTCTGGGCGACCTTTGATCCCTGCGGGCAGCTGGACCAGCTACAAAACACACACACACACACACACTTCCTACTCAGCTGACATGAAAAAGGCTTCTAATAATATGGGGTGGAAATTCCCCCCCACCCCTTCCCATCTCAGCAGGTCAATAGGAATGATAATTGGGCCTTTAACTTGGCTAAAGAGAAACATCACATTACAATGTCCGCGATCTCTCCACCCAGGCAAACCATTCTGTGGGTGGGTCATTTAGACAGCTACTATAAAAGGTCCTAACCACTAACTGAAAGCACAAACGAGCAGCGAAACAAGGATCAGCCAACAGGCCGCTAAACTCTGGAAGCAAATTGGAGACAACGCTCCGTTGCTCCGTCCATGTCAGGTGTGTGGCGGCTTTTATGTAATCGGTTGGAACACAAGTTGCCTTGCTTCTTACTGAGAAATGCAGAGAGAGAGACTCACACACACTCCATTAGCTTTTCAAACAAGTCAGTCCCAGGGTACGAAAGGCTCCATGTGAGCTCCTTAAGAGGCCCCGGGCGGCCTCCGTTTTCAGACGAGTGACTTTCTAAGTCAGGCAGGAGGAGGACTGGGGAGGCGGACTGTAGTTACAGATTGTTAGGCTACAAATGAACCGGAAAAAAGACCTTGGACTTTGGAATATGGTATCATCAAAACTAGACTGGTAAAAAAACACAAAAACTGCTGAAACACATTCTTTGAATTACAGAGTACGACGAGGATTCGAGAATGAGGACAACATTGGACACGACGGGTTAAATCCTCAATGACAATCTTGGAATGTCTGCCGTGCTTTTAATTACGACCTGTCAACTAATCCCCATTTTCCATGCGACTGCACATAAACCAAGAGCGACAATATTCAGGAATGGCTCGAATTCCTGCCCCTTTCTGCCATCTGTCCAGCCTTGAAGCTCCTCTCCTTAGCTTCCTGGATTGGGTTTCAAAGGAGTGTTAGCTTAGCTTTGCGACGCCTACCTGCTGAATGTACCTATTGTAGGTGAGGTTACCAAATCCAGCCCTGGTTATGCTAAGAGATTTACCTCAGCAGTGGGGTTCCCAACAGGGTTAACTGGTATTCGCTTAAACACAGAGATGTCATTTGACCTCAATTGGTGTCCCATTTCATTTAATCCTATGTCGTCTTAAATCTATACCTCATTCTACGGCTGTTATAGGACTCCTACGCATATATGTATTCCACATGCTACAGTACCACTGTAAAGCCAAACTAGTTTACTAACTCTGTTAAAATGTAATATATTTAACCCTGGACTTATCAACCCCATTCTACCCTGGACTGATCAACTTCATTTAACCCTGGAATGATCAACTTCATTTAACCCTGGAATGATCAACTTCATTTAACCCTGGACTGATCAACTTCATTTAACCCTGGACTGATCAACTTCATTTAACCCTGGAATGATCAACTTCATTTAACCATGGAATGATCAACTTCATTTAACCCTGGACTGATCAACTTCATTTAACCCTGGACTGATCAACTTCATTTAACCCTGGACTGATCAACTTCATTTAACCCTGGACTGATCAACTTCATTAAACACTGGACTTATCAACCCCATGCCCCCGGTGAGGCACTTGGAGAAAAAATTGAAAGCGGAACAAATCAATCTAAACTGTCCGATACTTCGCAGACTGAAAATGTGGTGAGAATGAGTGACATTCTCACCACATTCTCTCCCCCCACAGACCAGCTAAGACAAATAACTGAAGTGCTAGATTTACGACTTAAGAGAGCTGGGTTAGAGTCCTGAATAGAACCCTATTCCCTATAGAGTACACTACTTTGACCAGAGACCTTTGGAGAAGAGTGCACTATGCGGCAAATGTGGGGCCTTGGTAAGGCGGACCCAGCAGGTCTTCCCTGGGTGGATAGTGGATGCCATCCAGGGAGGGAAGGGTGGCAGGGAATGTGTGTTTGAGTTAGCTTGTGCACGTGTGAACTTGGATAAAATTACATAAAAAGTAGAATTTCTGTACACACACACACACTTCACCTCCAGCTACATCTTCCAGTGATCCAGCAGGTCACTCCTTCCACTCAACCACTCAGGAGAACAGCCAGCTGAGCCAGACCTCAAGCCAGCACATCCCAGGGAGGTGCACTTGAGACTGGTCAATCGGCCGCAGCCTGGCTCCCTCTCTGGTTCCTCTGACCCCTGTCTTAAATGCCCAGGCCCGCTGTGAGCCGGTGAACTCCGGAGCTTGACACCGCATTTTTCCAGCTTACCGCAGCTGTAGATGCACGTGTGAACGGGGTTTAGGGTTTAAGGGCCAGGCATGTGTATTGCGCACACTCTCCCCCACTGGTGCTCGGCTCAGGGTAATGGGGTCGCCCACAGGATCTAAAGGGCAGGGGTCAACTGTGAAACATGCAGACAGGGTTCCACACGTGGTAATAGGACATGTGTTCTAGCTCCAAGCAGTGGCGGAACCCGCTGAGAAACCCCTAGTTTTCTGGCGTTCCTCTTTCAAATGCATCACATACCAGGAAAAAAGCATACAGTTGTGATCAAAGGTTTGCATAGCCTTGGAGAACTGGTAATATAAGTATAATTTGTAAAGAAAAAATGAGTGAACAGGCCACGCACATGTATTTTATTTCTTATGGGATTCACATTCAACTGTAGGTCATAACAGAATGGCACAATCATAAAGCAAAACATGGCAACAAAGAAAAATACGAACTGACCTATTCAAAAGTTTGCGAACCCTTAGTTCTTAATACTGTGTATTGCCCCCTTGAGCATCAATGACAGCATGCAGTCTTTTTTAATAGTTGTCTATGAGACCCCGAATACTTGCAGGTGGTAAAGCTGCCCATTTGTCTTGGCAAAAGTCATGAAAAGTTTTTGGTCGTCCTGTAGGAAACGCACGTCTGAGATCTCCCCAGAATGGCTTGATGATATTAAGGTCAGGAAACTGTAATGGCCTCTCCAGAACCTTCACCTTTTTCTGCTGTAACCACTGGAGGGTCAACTTGGCCTTGACCTTAGGCTCCTTGTCATGCTGGAAAGTTCAAGAGTGTCCCATGCGCAGCTTTTATGCAGAAGATTGCAAATTGTCTGCCAGCATTTTCTGATAACATGCTGCATTCATTTAGCCATCAATTTTCACAAGATTTCCCATGCCTTTAGAACTCACCCCTCCCCCAAAACATCAGTGAGCCACTACCATGCTTCACAGTGGGGATGGTATTCTGTTAACTATAGGCCTTGTTAACCCCTCCAAATATAGCGCTTATGGTTGTGACCATAGTACTCTATTTTGGTCTTGACACTCCAAATTACAGTGTGCCATAAGCTGTGAAGCGTATCAAGGTGTTGTCAGGCATATTGTAACAAGGATTTTTGTGGCATTGGCACAGTAAAGGCTTCTTTCTGGCAACTCGGCCATGCAGCTCATTTTGTTCAAGTATCATCATGCTCCTTGAAACGCCCGAGCCAGCGGCGCCCCCTTCTGACCCGGCCACTCCTCCGCCGTCCGAGCCTGGGCCGCCCCCCCTAGCCCGTCCCGGCCGGTCCGGGTGCAGGGCTTTCCCCGGACGGTCTTCTGCAGGCCCGCCCGCTCCCACCTTGGTTGTCAGTGTCTTGCGGTCAGGAGCCCGCGCCTTGGGGGGGGGTACTGTCACGTCCTGACTATGCCCCTAGCCATCTTCGCGCTGGCTGGGGCCATAGTCAGGACGTGGCCAGAAGAGGTGCCTCTAGGCACCTCTATGTTCTTGGATCTCCCCAATTGGAGGCAGGTGTTGGTTGTTACCTCCAATTGGGGAACATATTTATGTTGAGTGTTTGCCCACACTAGTGTGGATTATTGTGGCTTGTCAGCCGAAGGATATGCAGCCCTATCATTTGGTCTACTATAAGTTTGTTTGTTTCCTTTTTTAAATTAAACATGGATTACAACCACAACTCCGTCTCTGCGCCCGTGTCCTTCAACCAGATCCGTGACAGATTGTAACAATGACACAGAGGTTATTCCTCTATAGCACCAGAACTTGCAATATGATTGGTAAAAGATAGCAGAATATACATTTAATAATAAAATAAATCTAAAAGAGAAACATATAATACAGCATAATAATAAATCATAGAATAAGAAAATAGAATTAATAAAACAAATAAAAACATAGGAAGCTGTAAAAGCTGTCAGTTAAGTTTAAGTGATAAAAACATAGGAAGGCTCACAGTGTGGTTAAGTTTAACAGGTCAGTCATAGGTATGTGAAAAGAAGAGTTATTAGACTAGATAAAAAAATGTTTATGTTGCAAATGTAAGATCTTCTGGTAGTTAATTCCAGTTGTGTGCAGCATAACTGCTAAATGCAGCTTCTCCATGTTTAGTTTGGACTCTGGGCTCTACTAGCTGACCTGAGTTCATGGATTTGAGAGCCCTGCTCGGATTATATTCATCAAACATATCAGAAATGTATTCGGGTCCTAAACCATTCAGAGATATATAAACTAAAGGCAACCCCTTTAAAATCCATTCTGTAACTGACTGGAAGTCAATGCAAAGATTTATGCCAAAATTTCACAATTTATGCCAGGGTACCCAAACATATGAGCACAACTCTACCATGATTGGATGAGTTCTGAAATATAGAGCTAATGAGATTTCTATCTACAGTAGATGCAACTGACCCAATCGATCTATATATCTATCCATACCTGCCGGAATGATTCTGTTCAGACAAAAAAGAGAACCATATACCTAGTTAAAAAATCTGGTTTGGATCCGTCCTATGAGATTCTTATTTCCTATGATAAGCATGTCAAGGGAATTGGTTCCAACCAAAATCTAATAAAAGGAATTTATGCAATGTAATTTGAATCCTGCAGAATGTATCATGATAGGTATCCGTTAATGACCCACACCTACCTGATACAATCTGTGTAATATTTCCTAACATGGATACTACTGTGGTAACAAGGTTATGCCTTAATGAGGAGATGTTATCATGAATTCTTCTTCAGGCTAAGAACAACAAAAAACCTGAGTCCCAGTCAGGGTTGCCAGATTTCACTGACAGTACAGCTCTGGAAAAAATGAAGAAATCACTCCACATTTTTCTAAAATCAGCATCTCTATATGTAAGGCAGCCATTCCATTCCAGTGTCTGTTAAGTTACCACACAGGCACACCTCATTTTAATTAATGAGGTACTAATTAGGTGATAACCTGAACCACTTCTTATTTAGTGAGTAAAAAATCCCTCCTGTGGTCATTACTATCCTCTTGCAGAAGGACCAGCTGGATGGCAAAAACAGTGCAAGCAGTACCTCAAATGCAATCTAAATAAAAAACAATTATTCAGAATGTCAGGTTGTTTCCATCCTGAAATTTCAAAGACGGCGATTCATAAGAACAAAGTCAAGCAACAGACATCAGGGACAACATATCTACAGACTGGCAGAGGGAAAAAAACGACTGTCCACTGACCAAGATGACTGACAACTCATTTGAATATCACTCAACAACCGTACGATGACATCAAGTGACCTACAAAAAGAATGGCAAACAGCAGCTGGGGTGAAGTGCACAGTGAGGACGGTTCCAAAACGGGCTCCTAGGGGCAGGGCTGAAGTCGTGCAAAGCTAGAAAAAAAACGTCATCACTGAGAAGCAAAGAAGAGCCAGGCTGAGGTTTGCAAAAGACCATAAGGATTGGACCGTAGAGGAATGGACTAAGGTCATTTTCACTGACGGGTCAAATTTTCAGCTTTGCCCAACTCCTGGTCATATAATGGTCAGACCTGGAGAGGCCAACAAGCAACAGTGTCTCGCACCCACTGTGAAATTTGGTGTGTGATCAGTGATGATCTGGGGATGCTTCAGCAAGGCTGGAATCTGGCAAATTTTATTTGTGAAGGATGCATGAATCAAGCCAAGTACAAGGTTATCCTGGATGAACACCTGCTTCCTTCTTCTCTGACTATGTTCCCCAACCCTGAGAATTGGTTTTCCCAGCAGGACAATGCCCCATGCCACACAGCCAGGTCAACCAAGGTGTGGATGGAGGACCACCAGATCAAGACCTTGTCATGGCCAGCCCAAACTCCAGACCTGAACACTATTGAAAACCTCTGGAATTTGATCAAGAGGAAGAGGGATGGACACATGCCATCAAACAAAGCCAAGCAACTTGAATTTTTGTACCAGGAGTGGCAAAAAGTCACCCAACAGCAATGTGACAGACTGGTGGAGAGAATGCCAAGATGCATGAAAGCTGTGAAAAAAAATCTGGGTAATTCTGTGTAATTCTGAACTCCTAAGGTAAACCATTAGTATTCATTGTCAAAAAATGAAAATAAATGTGTTTTCTTCGCATTATTTGAGGTCTCAAATGAATATTTTTTTTGTGTATTTTGACAGTTGTTATTTTCTACAAATAAATACTCTAAATGACAATATTTGAATATGGGATTTGGGAGTTCTGTTGTCAGACATTTATAGAATAAAAAACATTTCATTTTACTCAAATACACCTATTTTGCAATGGTCTTTTACATTATCCCATAGCTGTATACTGCAATATTACCTGCACAAACATTAATTGTTTATACATCCCTGTCTGTAAAATGACCCACACACTGTCATCAAAAATATACTAACTGTGTGGGAAATCACAGCATCTGGCAACTCTGGTTCCTGTGGCATCCTGTTCTCTATTATTCCTGGTCAAAAGCCAGAGACTATAAATCAACCAGACTTAATCAAACTAATACAAGTCCGGCACAATCTGCCAAGTAAACTGTTAGGTGCTTGGGTTCTGCTAATTTTTTGTCCTCTGTTTTTTTTACACATTTGTGGCATTGGCTTACCAAACTATCAGTTGTGTAAACACACACACACTCATTCTCACACACACAGTTTTTCCTTTTCCCACTCTCTAAGTTGTATGTTAAAAGTGGCACCCATACGCCCACTGCTTAGGACCCATCCAAACGGCCAATATTAACCTTAAGAACAGCTCTCAGATCAGCACTAACTATCCCTATCCAAATTACAACCAGAGAGAAATGAACAGCCCAACTGATCTACTAACCATCTCTGTTAGGTCAGAAGTAATGTGCTATAACTATATCGGTTTCTATTAGGAACAATATAGCAACTACAAACAGATTGGCAATCATTGACTCAAGGTTGAGGTAAAGATAGAAGTCTGTTTCCTGAAATGAATACACCTATTCTAAACAACAGTATGTCAATGGAGGGAAAAAAGACGTCTTCTACAGTCACGTCCCTGTAACTATGACCACATGAACCGCATTCTGTCACCCTGCGCTGGGGTTCTCTCTCTAATAGTAACGGAGAACTAATGACGTCCACGCTAACGGTTAGTGGCTCGCATGTGCACGCCCACAGCTGACTCTCAGCACAGGGGTGTGAAAAGCTGGTTGAAATATGGCTGCCCTCGACTGTCCCCCCCATCTAACTTGGCTGCCAGTACTAAGGCCAAGCTCCCATTGAGACTTAAAAATAGCATACAATTGGCATACACAAATCTGTCCAATCACACACGTTGGTACACACAACGTTCGCGCATAGATTTTGAAAAGAATGATGATCTTAATGTGCGTTAGCTATTACAGGAAAATAATTAACACAGCAAAGGGGAACCTGAATTATTATGTGGATTTCTATTATTGGACATTTTTGCATGGGCGGTGATTGAAGCGAAAACCACTTCGGATATAAACCATTTTTTGGATTGCTTATGAACACAGTGTATGTAGGCAAAAGAAAGTCCTGTTTTCTGGAAATATTATTCTGCAATGTGGCAAACAAATGATGGTCTTAGATACAGCACACATAGTCGATGTCTTTCTTTTGCCTAAATACATTGTGTTTCCCGCTAGAATGTTCCATTGAAGTTTATGTATACTGGTGAAAATAAGAGTAGCCTCAGTGAAGAGTGATTAGTTTAAGATTCTTTACTGTTCATCGGGGCGGATTAACCATAGCCTGAGGAATTCAACAACACAGGGATTCAGACAAGTCACAACTTGACTACGTGTTTTGGCTAATACACACACACACACACACACACACACACACACACACATAAAAACAAACATAAAAAAACATATTACACTAATAAATACATGATCTAAATCAAATTAGATCAAACTAAATCATAAAACATGAATGAAAAGAGAACTTTGTATGTTTAAGAACACGACAGGGAAATGTCAGAGAGCCCTCTCTTTGATCCACCTGCTGATGTGACTTGCACAAACTTGCAGTTTCATTAGCAGCACTGAACATGTTGTTATGTAAAATGTCTATAGCTACATTACACAGAGTTGAAACATTCAAACAGAGGAGATAAACCCCCCTGCTGACCCCCCTCCCCCTGTCCATGTCCACCCTGTTATGCTTCCGATCTGGACTAGGTTTAAATAGACTCTGGGCTTAGCCCACATGCATTGAACTATTAAAATTTGGACTATTAATATGTTCAACTGGCACAGCCAGAAGAGGACTGGTCACCCCTCGGAGCCTGGTTCCTCTCTAGGTTTCTTCCTAAAGTTGGCCCTCTTAGGGAATTTTTCCTAGCCACTGAAGTTCATCACTATTGTTGTTTGCTCCCTGGGGTTTAAGGCCGGGTGTTTTGTGAAAGCACTCTGTGACAACTGCTGATGTAAAAAGGGCTTTATAAAATAAATGTGTTTTTTTTAAATAAAGAATGAGAGAGAAATAACCAGAGATAGTTTTGTATAACATTTTATAAAACATTCCAGATTATTTTACTTTTAATGAAGTATAAAAAAATTGTTCTCATTTCCCACTCATTTTGGCAAGGAAAGCAATTGGGGGGAAAAGCCCGTTGAAATGAATTGAAGAGGTCGGTCACATAAAAAAAAAACACTAGCTAGTACATCATCTTTTGGAAATTCAGCGTAGGGACGACATATTGCTAGAAGGTCCATTTTGTGTCACATGTGGAACGACTATCAAATCCCAGACTGAAGCAAGATAGGGCCCTCTTTAACTGGTTTGGAAGAACACAAACATTTACACACAGACACACACATGCATATATCCATACCCCCACACACATGCACATAGATAAACACAGCAAATACAGGCGTCAAACATGTTCATACAGGGATATACATTGTTTGTAACTACCTGACACGGGATTACCAGACCCTTTTGGAGCCCACCATATACTCCACGAAGGGGAGACATTACAGGTAAGGCAAACATCACATAATTCAAACATCAGGAAGGACGGGGAGATAAGAGGACGGGTGTGGTTGGGTGGAGGTCTTTGTTTGCCATATTTAGTTGTCACAGCAGCGGGTTCTCACTTGTTGTTCCGAGACTAAACTAGTCGCTGATTGGTTAAGACTGGGCGAATGAGAATGCAGAAAGGGCTCAGTGGATTCCTTAGTTGATACTGTCAGAGAACAATTTTTCCAAGTTCTTTAACTTTTTAAACTAACACGGCCGCGACTTTACATTCACATCCGCTAGGTGCTGAATTATTAACTGTAGGATAAACCATAGGACTGATATGTCAAAAGAAATCCACAACATAATGATTAGAATGGCCAAAAGAAGTGCACTACAGCGTGACATTTTGTGAAACACCGTCTCTCTGTTTGTGTCTTAGCTTGTCCTTGCTAGGAGACTAAGTCCAGCTAGGAAGATTTAGTTTCATGTGTAAAGTGGAAATGGGTGGTCAGTTGGATCTCTTATTTAATTCAGATGTACACAGATCGCAAGTTGATAGTCACTCCATAACTACGTACAGTGGGTACAGAAAGTTACAACCCCTTTTCAAAATGTTAACCCTTTGTTGCCTTAAAACATGAAAATAAAACATGAAATCAGATTTTTTTTACACACAGTAACCTAAAATATCCAATGGAAAAATGATTTACACAATTCCATTACAACCATTACGACCATTGTGGAAGGAGTATCGCACCACCAAGAACACGTACAGATCAGGCCTTCCCTCCAAACTGGATGACCTGGAAAGGAGGAGACTGATCAGAGGGACTACTGAGAAGCCAATGGCAACCTTTAAGGAGCTTCAGGACCTTATGGTAAAGACTGGTCAGTGTGACCACAATATCTCAAGCACTCCACATATATGGTCTCGATAGGAGGGTGGAAAGTAAAACCCACTCTTCAAAAGGCAACATCAAGTCCTGTTTAAACTTTGCCAAAAAGCAAAGCTCAAACAAAGCGAAGTGGCACAAGGTCAGATGGGAACTATTAAGCCTGAACACAAAATTATATATCTGGGCGCAACGCAAAGAACACCATGCCTACACTAAACCATGGCGGTGGCAGCATCATGTTTAGGGGATGTTTCTCTTCTGCAGGGAATGGAGCCCTTGTCAGGATAGAAAGGAAAATGGACAGTATGCAGTACCAACAGATGCTTGAGAACCAGCAGCCCTCTGCTAGGAAGTTGGAAATAGGAAGATGGTTCACATTTATGACAATAATCCAAAGCACACCGCCAAAGCAACTGTACAGTGGCTGAAGGGCAAGAAGATGAAAATCTGTAAAGAAATAGGTTTCCTGAGATTTTTTTAATATCTTTGTCAGTTTGGATGTCACGGTGTGGGTAAATAAAGCTGGAAAAAGTCTCATTTAATGTGTGACATTAGAACATAGCAAGGGAAGGATGTAGCCAGCAAAGTTTTTGTCTATCTGGAACTATTGTCTTGTTGAATTTTGTCTTGGGTTACATGCACCCCGAAACTGTAAGTTACTGTAAAAACGCACCTTAGATGGATTAATTAACCACCTTTGATGACCATAGAGAAGCTTAGGCATCGCTTGAGGTGTGATATAAACTGACAAGATGAGAGAACCGTGGAAACCCCTTCTCTTTTACTGCCTAATGGGTTTTGATCTAGCCTATATTTCCTCAAAAAGCATGCACAGATTCCTACTTCGAAAAATCCACCAGAAATAAAACTGCTGTGCTGATTAAAGTCGCAATATAACTGGCCTTCTTTAGACTACTTCATTATCTTCAGTGTCAGCGTTTGTGGCTTTCAATTACAGGCTCAAAATGGCCAGAAAGAAATAACTTTCTTCTGAAACTCGTCAGTCTATTCATGTTCTGAGAAATGAAGGCTATTCCATGCAATAAATTGCCAATAAACTGAAGATCTCTTACAAAAGTGTAGTACTCCCTTCACAGAACAGCACCAACTGTCTCTAACCTAAATAGAAAGAGGAGTGGAAGGCCACAGTGCACAACTGAGCAAGCGGACAAATACATTAGTGTCTAATTTGAGAAACAGACGAGGTGTCTAGTCCTCAACTGGCAGCTTTATTAAATAGTACCTGCAAAACCCCAGTCTCAACGTCAACAGTGAAGAGGCAACTCTGGGATGCTGGCCTTCTAGGCAGAGTTGCAAATAAAAAGCGATCTCTCAGACAATTAATATAAAAGATTAACGGCAGAAGAACACAGAAACTGGGAGGGAGAAATCTGCCTAGGATTTTTCACTCTTCTATGCTATGGTTTAATTAATCAATACATCAGCTCAGTAAATTTCCACAATACATCCTAGAGCCGCCTCTTGTCTGTTGAAGTTGAGACAGGTTTTTTGCATGAACTATTTGACGAAGCTGCCAGTGCAGGACCTGTGGCCGTCTTTTTGATCAAACTACTTACTTGAACATGAGGGCCTACCACGACTCTTTCTACTCTTGTAAATTTCTAAGTGACCCCAAACTTTTGAATGGTAGTGTATGTGGCAAAATAAGCATGAATATTTGAAGGTAACATCAAGGTATTCATTAACATTTGTTAAGGTTTGCAATTGGGGGTCAGATCCTCACAGTGGGATTAAATGGGATTTGGAAAAATGTCGTAAAAAGCCTCACAACTAGTGCAACTTCCCTGCCCTCGATTAATACAAAGACTAGGGCCAGATGTAACCAGAACTAGATCACCCCGTCACACTGTCAGATGTTTGCATGATAACGCATGTTGGTTTAAACGCGGGGGGACTTTTCGAACACCCCACATTAGTCTAAAATTAATCTGTTCTTTTTCGGGGTTAGGGAGCGCCGGACCCAGGATAATAACCTGAGGAGGGTTAGATGCACTGACTGTGTCACCCAGAGAGAGAGACGAAGGAATAGAGAGGGAGTGTGGTAGAGGGGATTGAGGGGGAGAGAGTTCAAAAATAACAATTTAAGGCATATATTTAACGTCTGCGTCTATGTGGGGCTGCCTCGTTGATTGCTAGTGCAGGGCTATAGAGTAATACGTAGTAATCTATGGTAACGTTCCCTAAGCGTTTCCAGTGTACATCCAGCCAATGAGGTGGCAGCAGAGCCGATGGAGGGGGTAAAGGGGAGGTCTAGAGTTGTGAGGTGGAATGTACACTTAGGTAAAAATGCCTTTCATTCCAGAAACAGTAGGCCCAGTATTCTGTCCACCTCTACTTTTAGACATTTAGAGTGTTAGTGTTGGTCTTAGTGTTAGTGTTAGTGTTTACGTTTGTGAGTGTCCGGTGCCCGGGCAGGGCCCCCATAAAGATGTGTTGACGCTGTGTTCTAAAAAGAGAAAGGGCGGATGGTCAGTGGACAACTTTTACATTCTGCACCGTTGTCGTTACAGTTTGTGGGTGTGAGGAAATGATAACACAGCGTGCGAATCACAAATCAGCCCCTAGCCTCGCTCACTGTGCCCTCCGCAGACGAAACTCCAAGAGTGACATTCAGAGAGTGGCGAGGGGACCAGCAAACGCAACAACCGCAAGTCTCAACGACTTTGAGACACACTTGCGACTCGATCACTGTGAATCGTGTTTGGCTTCTAGCAAATAAAGCAAGCATTACCTTTGAATTTACAAAACGCTGTTCAAGAAGAAATAAACCCAAGCAACAATTAAGAGGTATTTCAAACTGTGATAAAATTATGATCTCAAATCCACTCATTTGTGTGAAACTGCCTCAAAAACTATTCTCATTGAGGCTGCGTGAGTGCGGCACACTTGCTGGAAGGGTCACTGGATGGTCATATTATCTCCCCCAGGTAATATGCACAAATAGAGAGCCAAAGGCAGAGGGGAAATGCCCAATTGGGATATAAACAACCCTGTCATCAATCAGAGGAATGATAAATTATACTTTTAAAAAGCTATGCAAAGAAAAACACTGACTACCAAGCACATAGTTACCGTCAATCTTTCCTTTGTTTAAATATATGTGGCTTTCTTTGCATTGTTACAAAATGAAGTATGCTTCAGGTCACCTGCCAAAAGGTTACTTGTTTTATCTTGCCAAATGTTGTTTTTTCTTCAGCTCTTATTTCTATGCATGATATTTCACTAGTGGAATTTTGCCTTGGGTTACAAGCTAAAATGTTACTGGAAAAACACACCTTTGATGGGACGAGGAGGAGTTAAATATTAGAACAACACGTTTCCAACCCACCTTTACCTGCGCACCTCACGCTCGTTCGCTTTGCAAGCAGCGCTCTCAATCCATAGCCTTATGGGTCATGGGGGTGGGTTGGGGTGGAAATCATCGCCCCCCTTTCCCTCTCCCGCTATACCCCTGACCCTTCCTGTTTCCGCACCCCTCTCTGTACCCACCATACCCGTCTCAGGCTTACATTTTTGGCAGGGGTGCAGATCAACTGCTCAGATTGCCATGAAGCTGGTTTGCTGCGCTCTGTAATAGGAGAAGGTTGGATCACAGACAGGACCACTATCGCCAGACTGCCAGTATTACATGGCAGGTCTGCAGCATACATCATCTTTAAGCCACAATAAAATAGCAATAAACATCAGTACGGTCGAACTTGTGTGTGCTTAAGTATGGTCCCGCGATCGAAGCTACTGCCTCCAGTACACATTTACCATGCACTACAGCACAGTGGTTTCTAATCTGAGACGGTCCTGTTAAAAAAAACGTGTAAATGTGTGTAACTGCAAAACACTACTCTCATCACTGGTTTTTCAGTCTACAGACCCTCACCCATGTTCAGTCTGAATGACTGACTGACTACCCCTTATTAAATAGCATAGTGGTTAGTGAAGTGAACCTGCAAACTATAGGTCCCGTGTTCGGATCTCTTCACAGGCAAAGCAAAGGATGCATTATGAATTATTCCTGAAATAAAACAGTTTACGGTTACGGTCCTTGGGTCAGTATGGACAAACACATTAGCTGGCTACAACATACAATAGTTACATTATAGTAAGCTTTAACTAAAACGGTATACTTCGTGACTTTTTCTGGCATGGAAAAGTTCATCTTCAGTCTCACTAGCAATTGCTCAAGTTTTATGAATATTCCTAGGAAGATAGTAGATACTAGTAAGCCTTTTATTGGCTAATAAGCTGTTAAAATGGCCAGTGGCAAAAGCTATACAGTTCATAGACGCTATGATGGAGGTGCTTATTAAGAAATGTTAGTCAGTTTAACACAATGCTCAATGGTGTCGGGCGACTGCTGAAACATTGTAATGCCATGGCGTAGTGGTTAACAGTGGTTCTCAAATGGAAGACCTACGTTCAAATCTATTGAGAGCAATGACATTTCTTAATTTTATTTGTGTGCCGCAATAAAACTACATAACATACGTGACAGTATTGCGACTATTTCTGGTAGATTCCACCATTCTATCGTCTTTTCATTTGATGAAAATATTTGTTTTCGTCCCCTTTTTTGATAATTATGGTATCAATGTCATTCACGAATGAAAGAAAAAAACTAGTTTTCATGCCATGAAAGAAAAAAATGGGCTCTCATGCCATGAAATGAAATAGCTTTGAAAACTCGATAGCAATTGCTCAATTCTTGCCAATTCCAGTAAGTTAGTAGATACTGGTAAAGTCTATTACTGGCTAATATGCTGTTACAACGACCAGAGGCAAACGCCATAGACGCTATTTGTGGTGGAGGTAAACTTAGTAAGAAATGTTGGTCAGTTTAACTGTATCAATATCATTCACAAATGGCCAATTAACTGTTGAAATGGCCAGTGGCAAAAGAGGATTTGTTCAGGGTAGACACAAGAGGTTAAACTGACAACCGTCAATTGTACAGCTCTGTGATGTAGTGATTACCGACACAGCCTTCCACGTGGGCGACACTTTCTATTGCAGGCCGGCAGAACTAGGCTTAACTGTGCTAACCAATTTGGTGGTCGGAGCTGAACTGGTGGCAGAAAGTGACAGTTGTGGTGTCAGACCTCAAAACAATATAGGTTGCCTTCTCCAACTATTTCAGTAGTTTGGTAGCAGAAGACAGGTTGTCTTACATTAATAAGAAATAGGCTGAGGTTTGCAGACCAGTACTCACCGTTGGGTGAATGGGTAAAGGATCCAACTAAATGGCCAAAGTTTCAGTAGACGTACATCTTCGTATACCTTGCTGAAAAACCCAGCATCTATACAAAAGAAAAACTCAAGGCATACAAAATTTGTCTATTTCAATTTATTTTAAAGGGCAAGAAGGCAGAGGTTGGTGGAATTTAAAGCATTCCACAATTTTTGTGGACACTGCAATTTATTGAGTTCTGAGAAGAGTAAAATAACTGATATTTAGAACTGAATAATTAACTGTCTGTCTGTACTTTCAGAACATTAAGAGAAGTTCAAGCATCTGACTGAAGAGATTCTACAGCTGAGTGCACAGCTGGCTCTACCATCAGGGATAAACAAGACTATAGTTACGCTAGCAACGAGTGCCTTCATAAAACATTTCATTTGTCTGAATTTGTGCCCTTTACTAAAATGCAATACTGTACAGCCTTTCTGAAATTACATGCATAAGGCAGTTAGTTATCTATAATTCACTATTAAACTATTGACATTTCTCTGTGCTTTTCATGTTTAGATTAGCAGCTGACTGAAAAGAATGTCGAGCTGAGGACACAGCTGGCTCTACAATCAGGTAAAAACAAGACCATAGTTACACATCTTGTGTCTTCATAAAACATTTAATTTGTCTAAAATGTTGTGCAATTTGTCAGTAGTATGTGACGGCGATTAACAGATTTTTTGTAGGTCCAGGTCACTTTCTTCAGTTGCGCTACATGGGCACAGTGAGTTAAGAACTGCGGAGCTGTCGAACAATATGGCCACAGTGCTCGCTTGTGTGCAATGCAAATGGCTCAGAGGGGGACTTGTCGTTACCCAATGTTCAGGGTATTCAGGGGGGTACTCCCCCTGCACAACCTGGAAGGCCTGTGGCAATTTGTAAAAATGTTCAAGCAAGACACGGAAGTTCAGGACAAACTGGTAAGCAGTTTTCTTTTCATAAAAAATGCATCACTCCAAAGAACAAGTTGCCACTGCCCCAGAGTACAGTAGCGGCATGCTTTACATCACTCCAGCCGACGCTTGGCATTGCACAAGTTGATGTAAGGCTTGTATACAGCTGCTTGGCCAATGAAACCCATTTTGTGAAGCTCCCGATGCACAGTTCTTATGCTGATATTGCTTTCAGAGGCCGTTTGGAATGTCTACCACTTTGTGACTGGGCTGTTGTTGCTCCTAGACACTTCCACTTTACAATTATAGCACTTACAGGTGATGGGGCAGATCTAGTAGGGCAGAAGTTTCACAAACTGACTTGTGGCAAAGGTGGCATCCTATGACCGTGCCATGTTTAAAGTTTCTGAGCTCTTCAGTACAACCCATTGTACGACCAAGGTTTGTCTATGGAGATTTCATGCTATGTGCTGGATTTTATCACCTGTGAGCAATGGGTGTGGCTGAAACACCTGAACTCAATAATTAGTAGGGTTGTCCACATACCTTAGGTCATACAGTGCAAGTCTAAAAATCCGAGGGGAACATCAATGGGCTGAGTTAACGGTCATAGTCAGACAACACAAAGTAGTTATCTTACATGGGAGGTCAGGAAGCAATAATCCTCTGCTCCGAAAACAAAATGAAGATACGACTGATAGTTGCAAGAAAACAATTGAGTATATATCCAAACAACTGTAACAATGTGCTCTGGAAACATTATTTAAAGGTGGAGTTGTTTGGCTGCAATGCTAGCGACCATGTTTGGCAAAACAAACCCTGTCTATTGACTTCATACTAGCCGCAATGCCTGATGGCAGAAGCATTATGGGATGGGGATGCTTTGTTGATTCAGTGGGCACTCATGAGTTCTGTTTTTTGAGAATTCGTTAGTAGACTGTAAAACCATCTGTCAAAAGCTGAAGCAGAACTGAACACGGTTGTTGCAACAGGGCAATAATCCAAAACACATAAGCAAAGCAAAAACTGAATGGTGTTTTCCAGTGAATTTTCAACTGTATTTTCTTGGGCTTCACTCCCACCAGGTGCTCCTCATTCTCTATATGATCCATGGCATACTTACCTATACCTTCTGTTTGTCCTGTGCCAGTTTGTCTTGAGTTTTGTGCCAAGGGTACTCACCTTTCTAAGTTCCTCCAGTGTATTTCTCAAGAATTCCTGTGTACCGTACCCTGATTGTATCCAATCAACGCCTGTCACCTGCCTGTGCTGGCCTGCCATCGATACGTATTGAGTCCCTACCCATTTTTGAGTCCGTATCCTATTTGTCTTCGGCCTGTTCTTACTATCATCACTTCCTGTACCAAACCACTGCCTGTCCCTGATCTATTCCCGTCTTTTACCTTGGTCAAATGAATTTTGCGTACTAGACATCTACCTAAGTCCAAGTCTACACTTGGGTCTAACCCATAAGCAGTCACAAATGACAAGAAAATTGAGGGGGAATGGAACAAACGAGTCAAAGCGCAGATTGAAATCCTATCGAAATGCTCTGGAGGGACATCAAGCAGCCCATGTACGTAAGAAGGACCTCTATCATGACAGCTGAAACAGTACTGTAAAGAAGAGTGAGCAAAAATTCCTACCAGTTGAAGTACGCCACTGATATACAGTTATGAGAAACAAAAGTTATTTTAAGCAAACGGGCAAACAGCAGTAATTGAAGCTGGAAATACATTTTTTGTGATTTTTGATGAATGAATGATTGCCAAGTATAATCTTTTTGTGTCATTAATTAAATTAGTTACTTTTATGTGTGGAAATGTGTTGAAAGTGAAAACAACAAAAAAGTATTGTATATATGTATTCTTATATATAGGTTTCATATATATAGTATATATTTAAATATAATACGTTTTTTTTTTCAAATTTAAATGATGATGGATAAAGGTGCATCGATTGTATGTGGCTATAACAGGACTACTTCTCAAGAAAGATAAGAGGGAAAAGACAGAAGGAAAAAGATTGTCAGAAAGGAAAAGTCTATGAAAGGTGTGACCAGTTCGTCATGAGTCAAGAGAATCACAGTGATGAGTTCACCACAAACTAATTAAGTGACTTTGAAAATAGACTGTAGACAGAAAGACAAAGACAATCTGTATCCAGGTAAGTGATGAGTCAAGTGAACCTCATTGTGGAATTAACCACAGACTCCCCACCCATTGAGATTGCGAACAGGTAAATAGCTATGTTCCGTTCTGTAGCACTCTGCACCGTCCGCCCTCCCATAGAAGCACATACAAACATGTCCATAATCTACTGTGTCGCTACAACTAATCAAACATTCACAGAAAGTCAAATGAATAGATTGAAGGACAAATTGTCCTCCAGGAACAGAGGGTGGGAGGGGGGTTGGCAGAAAGAGTCGAGGTGAATAAAAGCCTGGTCGCGACAGAAGTGGAAACGCTTAGTGTTCGTAAGGCGGTGATATAGTAGCTCTTTTTTAGCCCTGGTTAGCCTCGTTCAAAATGGGAAAGCACCACCAATCTATATTTAGGCTTTCACACAGCCATACTTTGCGTCAACCCATTACTTCCAGTCAGAGTTGCAAAAAGGGGCGAGGAGGGGAGAAGGAATATAGAGTGCCATCTTCCTTCCCCCAACAGAGAACGGCTGGTAAGAGCACTTCTGCTACTGTGGCCTGAAATATGCGCTAAAGAACTTGGCTAGGTTGTGTGAAGGCCAGGACTTGAAAGCTGAAGCAATATCACAGATTCATGCCAGGGAAGAGGAGGGCTGAGTGGACGCTGACAGAGAGGGAAAGAGGTATGGGGGTGGAGGATGTAGGGGAATAGGCCCATGGTTCAGAAGCACAGGGGATGATCTCTGGGCTATGGTACAGCAAGTAGGAATAAGCTAACAGCGGGGTGAGGTAAAAGGAGAAACAGATATGTAAGGTGAAGAGAGCTAAAAACTGGACCACTGGTACTGAAGATTCATTAAAACATCAGCATATTTCTATTTACCCTCCGATATTACTGGAGCTTGGCACAAGACCAATCTACTTAGAGAACCCTGTTTTCACCCCCTTACTAATGACTTCTGTTCAGACAACTGTGTGTCTGAACAGAAACAACTGTGGTGATATGTCAAAATGGATACCTATTCTTGGTAGTTAAAATATATCATTAAGATTCGATTTTTTTTAGACAGAGACATTTAAGTTAGACAGACGACAAGAGTTTTGGCTTAAAGTGGGATTCAAATCAGCTTAAACCCCTTGACCTCCCTAGGCCACATTTCCAAGTTATTTTAATGAGACTAAAAACCACAGTACTCTTTATTATAGGTACATAGGTATTTCATGACCTGGACGTCTCTGTACCATGATCCTTGCTGTAGTGGCAGAGACTCAAATGTGAACATTTAACACAGTGTTCAAACAAGCATAGTAGGTAACCTATCAGTACTTTGGAAAGCAAAGATGGTTCACCTTTGATCAGACAAGGTTGTCTGCATGATGCAGTTGGAATTATCTTTGTGTTTGTCTGTACAGTGTATCTGTATTAATGGTAAGCAAGTAAAAGAAGATGGGCTCCCAGTTCCAAGGCTCTCTATCGTAGTGCCTAGCTGTTCATAACAGTCTTGATTAGGGCCTTGCCTGCGCCATTGGCTGACTTGTGGCTAAAGCTCCATGCGGTGTTGCATATTGGCTAAGGATTGTCCAGGATGGGGAGTGGCATTGTCAGCAGGTTTGTCTTGGTCTACTTGCAGTGTAAAGACTCCTTCAGGTAGGGTTGTTAATGGGACTGTTGAGAAGAGTGCTGAGAGAAAATAATACAAGTGCTAAGGGGAGTGTTAAGGGGAATAATGAGGGAGATGTTGACTAGGGTGTTGAAAGAAGAGCTGAGAAGAATGTTGAGAGGAGTGCTGAGAAGGGTGTTGAGGGGAATGATAAGGAGAATGTTTAGGGGAGTGTTGTCTTTTCCACATGGCACCAGGTAGGACATTGCCAACGATGTCCCTCAATCCTCCAACAATCCATAAATTATTAAATACAGGGCTCTGCATTAATCCTCAATAACAGAGCCAGAATAACTGATGTAGACATTCATTTCAGCAACCGATGCAGCAAGTACTGTATGCAATAAATATTATATTTAGTTTGCTATTTTTCATGCCTTACATTACTTAATGCTAGGGGTTTTCTTTCACTGTAGGTGTGATTCAAGCGGCAGCATGTGGCAGTGGGCAGCTAGCCACTAATGTGGTTTTGTGATTGGCCCCTGGATTGGTATGTGGTCTTTGGCAGACATACTACAAAGACTGTTTTGCGGTTTTCTAGCCTAGCGCAACCTAGGGTGACCTAGCGTAACCTAGCATAGAATAACATAACATAGTTTAGAATTAGCATTGAACAAATTTCAGGTAACGTAGCGCAGCTGAAAACGCTGCGGTTTCACAAACCCCTGGAGGCTGATCTCAACACGTTAGCTGCTGTTAGCTCTGAGAACCCTCTGCTCCATCTTTTCACCACAGGAAAACGTTAACAGTAGAGCTTTAGCAAACTATCAATCAGGGACTCAATTTGGACTCAATCAGCATTAGAGTAGCCAGAAGAAAACTAAGGGGAAAGGGACCCCACAGGGACTCCATTGTTGTTAGTTATACGGAAATAAGGTGGATGTCATCCCATGGCCTTATCAAATATGTTGAGCCAGTCTTTGATCCCATGAGTCAATCTTTTCCAACTTTGAATTGGGTGTAGATGGAATGAAACTGAGGGCATGAAGTCTCCCATGCAGAACCCATTCTGTCTTGCAGCAGAGCATGAGTCAAGGGAGGGTTGGACTCAGTGGTCAGGCCTATTGAATCCAGTTTCCAAAAAGTTAAAGCCATCAAGAGGATAGGAGACCAAAGAAATCTGAACCCAAGACCTTTATTCTAAAAGTACATTTCTCAGTTGTAACCCTACATTTAACACAATTAATCAGTAACATACACATTCAACTTTAATTGCGAGAGGCAGATGAGTGATGAGTTACAGGCTTGCAATCATAGGTCAATTACCCATAAAGCCATGTGTGTCAGCGAACACAGAAACATCAGAGAAAGACAAACAGGTCCCACCTCGCTCCAGACAAGGAATGTTCCAATGAATAAATGTTGCTTTTGGGGAGACAAGGCTAGCAATATAGCAGCCACCCCACCCATGCGCCATCTCTATCCTCCATCCTCTAACTCAGTGATTGACCTCTAACCTCACTGGCGGAGAGGTTGAATGGACGGATGGAAGGCTGATGGGGGGCCGATCAACAGCAGCTCAAAGGATTCAGACAGGGTCTTTTTGAGTGCTCTTTTGACAAACATGTACAAGACAACACAGGCAAAGCAAATTGTGTAGTTCAACATATTGGTTTGGAAATGTACTCCGTACAGGGATGAATGACATGATCCCATTTATTTTTGGAGTAATCAAGGAAACATTAAACTTAGATAGTTTAAGACATTGTTAGCCTTTATTGGCCACTTGACTCTATTGTGAAGCCCATGTTTGTTTAGTCTACTAACTGGATAGTGAATATAAACTTGTATATACTACCAAAGAGCATTCCCAAACTGGCCATACGCAGTTCTTTAAAACATGGGCCAGCTCATTGATTTTTAGAATAACAGAAAGTGGGGGCGGCCATCTTGGATGGTGGAAATATATATGGAGGCTGTGTGGTAGGACATAAAAAGTGACCTCACAAAGGGGAACTTGTCATGGTAACGGATAAGATGACGGTAGATGTTAAAGATTGTTTGGAGTTGCTTTAAAAGACAGATCGTAAAAAGAGACACAGTGTAATGGGGAATGTTCTATGTCTTGTTTACCCACCACAGGCTAGTGGTCTTGAGTTACATCAACGACTAACAAAGATCTCTCTACTACAAGGCAGATGTTCAGATGTTTGTCATCTCATACAGTATTCCAGACTGCACTTTAAACAACAACTGTGGCCAGATGTGTTTGGACACTGTCACTGACTGATTAAAAACAGAATCATCAACAGGAAACATTCAATCTAATCATATAATCCCACATTGACTGCCTTCCTTCCAAAGATGAGAGAGTTCACAGAGAGGACACAACAAAAGGATGATGAAAAGTAGCCTGGAAGAAGGACAGGAGATGGAGATATGTGTTACTGGGTGAAGGAGGGACACACAATTTTTTTTGTACACTGCTGGTCCTGTGCAGATGTGTCTCATTAACCTCTGGTGTCATCGCTGATGCCTAAGAATCCTGAACTGACCAAGGGTTAAACAGTGCAGTACATCCACTATCCAACAACCTCAAGTGTACCAATGACTTTCCATTTGCAGCTGGTGGATGTACTGCACTGTCTGTTTAAATAGGCTAGAATCAAATGTAACTTCTAATTTGTCTTCTAAACCAATGATTTGATTGCAAGGTGGGACCTTTCAGACAGAAGGAGATTTGCCGGATGGAAGACTGGGTGACTTTTATTTGTATTTAATGTTATGGCTACCTAATAGGGTTGTGTTAACTTTACAAAGCAGTACCATGAAGCTTTCCCAGAAATGTTTGTTAACAGCATTTCTTCTGTAGTCACTCTACTACAGACCTACAAACAGCTTGTTCTCCTGTCATTCATTCAACAGGCTACAGTGTAATGACAGAGTGTATCCGTTCTAATCAGCACCCTTTTCCATTTTTAGTGCACTTACTTTGACAAGGACTTGTAGCCAAGCATGCATGTCATTTGGCACGCATGCTTCACGCTTCCTCTTGCTGTACCTCTTGCTGTAGACAGAGTGGTTAACGGCTGTGTAAATCAACTCAAGTGGTATCAGTCTGTTGACCTTCTTAAAATTCATCAAACACCCGAACCTCTAACCTCTGACTCCACCACCTTCATTCCAAACAATAAATCAGAGGCATTTTGCCTTAATGAAGATTTCTGGGACATTTTGGGATGATTTACATGATATTGAGAGGAAATGTCAAAACCGTGACACACCACATAGGCTCCTCACCTCAATTTGGCTACCACTGACCCCTTAACTACAATGTCACCCGGCCGCTCTTTCCAATGAACCAGCAAGCAGGGATTGATGGGTATTGCAGCTATTTGTTCATTCCGAGGTGTTACTTTCTCTTGCTGCAGGGTGAAAAGAGAGGGAGAGGCGGGAGTGGAGGGATCACCTGTGATAGGGAGGAGGCCAGCTGCTCAGAAAAGGGGGAGGAGGAGCAGGAGGAGGAGGGGGGAGTAAAGAGAGATGTGTGAAGGAAAAGTGAGGTTACGTCAGATATAGTGAAAAGGAGACATGGGGGGATTGGTAGGCAGGTGGGCGACCCTGGGGGGGCAGTAAATAGGGGGGGGTTGTTAACTTGGGTGGAGGTCATTGGGGATTTAAGGAATGCTGTTGGGTTGTCGCCACTAGCAACAGTTTGTTAGCCCCTTAGCCTGCTGTCTGGGCCCGGACCTGCCCCTGTCATCGGCAGAGTATGTGACAGGAATGGCAGCACTTCAAGGAGGCTTTCCTGCAGCAGCAAACATCTGACAGATAGCGAGAAAAACCTTGCACTTAGCCTCCCATTGACCGACTAATAAACTGCACTATTTACTTTTAACCACAGACACAGTATGATATTGTATGTTATGTAATCCAGGGAGAACACTTGTCAGGAATGTACAGAATTATGTACAGAATGCATTAAATGGAATGTTAAGCCAATTATGTTCTGGCATGAGCTTACCTCTGCACTACATTTAACACATTTTCAAGTTTACATACATTGTATTTTTCATAACCGTAACTCTTAAGGACCACCCTTCCCCACAGATATGTATACAATAAATAAGCTTAAATATTCCCTTTATTTTCTTTCTATTTCTCATACATTTGGTCTTCATATATACATTAAGTGTAAAGAAAAGTATTGGCATGGGAAATATTTGTTTACATTGCCAGGCTTTATTGGCATAGAAAACAGTAGTTTACATTGCTTAAACAAAACAGATAGAAAATATGAAAAGAAAAATTGCTCTCCGGGCACATACACAGGGACTTAACCAATGCATTAGCTAGTGGAGGCTATTTTAGGAAGAACTAAATAAATATGTGGAGCAACTGGTGGCTCTGTTGACAAACACGCAGTTGTTGACTGGTGTGTGAGTGTGTGTATGTGTGTGTCTGTGGGGGGGGCAGGGCCAGGGCTGTGACAATAGTCAACTGTTTTCCTCATTAGTGAGCTAGCTGCCATTTGGGACACAGGAGAGACACAGTTCCAGGAACAGGATCAGGGTACAAAAAGATAGCAAGTACTACCATTCACCAGCAACCTAGCAACACTAGGCATGCCATTCACAACTGGGGAATCTCTAGGTTTTTTTCATTCATGGAGAATTCAAGCTTACTTCAATGCTAAACTAAATCAGCTAACAAAGCTTTTGCTAACAATGGCTAGCTGTAAAACTCTGTAGAGATATTGAATATAATGTGGTAAGCAAATTATGTTCAACACATGCATGGCGCTATGCTCATTCTTTAGAAGCAGGGTAGGTCTAGAGTAGCACTGCGCAAGCTAGCTCATGATAAGTTCTTATAGTTGGGCCAGGGAAGCTGGCCAACGCTATAGCTGGGTTAGCAGGGCATGCCCCTGCAGTGTTGTGGGACCTGAGCCAACTGGTTGTTACTGAGTGTCCTACTACTGAGTCCTAATGTCCCCTCAGAGTGTGTTGAAAACCAGAAAACATGTAGATATCCTTCTTTATCTCAGTTCATCGTCTAACTAAAACAAACATAGGTTCTAGATGAAAAAACAAGATTTCCAAAATCTCTGATAGAACTAATGGGGACGATTATCACATCATCATTAGAGCAGAACATTTTTACATTTTAGGTCACCTGGAGGGCTACAAATCCAAGATGGCTGACAAGGTATGTTCTCAAATGACAGCTGTTGACAAATTGTTTGGAGGAGATTTACGATGACCAATCTTGCAAGACAATAAATTTCATCTGCAGCCGATGTCCGTGGAAACCAAAATTTGATTTTGTCTTACCGCACTTCAGCTGGCACTACGCAAGAATGCCTTATTATATTCAATCTTCTATATTGAATGTTTATTTCAGAAATATGAACATTTCCAGGTATTACCACCCACAATCAAGTACGAACACATTGGACAAGTTTGCTGATATTTAGCCAGAGGGTGCAATACCTGGCAAGGTGATTGGGTTACATAATTGTAAATGCATAGTCCAAATTAGCTATTGCCCCATCTCAATATGTTTGCAAAAAGAACCAGTGACAGAAGCCAAACACCAATCCCAACACTGTTGAGGAATTTCATTGGAACACATGAATGGGTCCCAAATTAGATCCTATAACCTAGTAACTCTGGTAGTGCACAATATTGTGCCATTTTGGAGCTGAATGTGTGAAGCCTGTGAAAGTCTATCCATAAGTGGAGGGGCCAAGTTCTGACGAGAAGGAGGGAGGGAAGGCTTGAACGGAGTAGATTACCTGGCCTGGCACGAGCTGGGAAACAAGGGGTGAGACAAAGGGAGGGTTGGAAAACTAAATTACAGGCTTGGAAAATGTGAACATGGCGAGGATGGCTTTAAATGCCTGGTAACAGTGACACAGGTCTGGGTTTGTGAGCATAGGCGAACAGTGACATGGATCTCTGTTTATGTGTGCTCAACCAAAATGAAGGGTTGGGTTACAGCTGGGTCTTCCTGTGACATACTGTTAGACCAGACCGTGGCTGACTGCTATGCTTCATTAAAAGCTACTTACCCATTACTTCTTCAGAAAATGTTGTTATAAAACTACTAGATTATATTTCGGTGGTTACAGCATGAAAAATTGTGAACCACTTATCTAGAGATCAGAGACATATTGATGTGTACCTGACAATACATACCTTTGTGGCAATGGTGCAATTGCTGAAATTGTAATTAATAGCAAAAAAAAAATGTTGTAAGGATCAGAAGACACCAAAGACAAGATGGCGTGGATCTATCAGTTAAGCTTTCATGCAAGCCTACAGGTGGATCTATAGAGGATAGTCAAACAAATAGACAGAGAGAAAGTGAGATAAAAAGGGAAAAATGAATTGGTTGTTCAGAGAGATAAGGGATAGAAGGACAATGTGTCAAAGTAAACGGTAAATACAGAGATTTGTTTTGAACAAGATGAAGAAAGGAAACAAGAAACTGAGGCAAAACAGAGAAAATAGGAGGATTGAGAACGGGGAGAGGAGAGATAGAGTTAATCCTTTAGAAGTATTATAAGGAAAACAGCCTGAGGGCCTGTGAAAGAAAAGACAGGGCACCTTCCAACAAGCTAAGACAACGCTTCCACTCAAACCAAAATGGTGCCCCACCTCACTGGCTGCCAAGGCTCAAGACCTTTCCAAACATCCCTCAAGGGCACAGATAGATACAGGAGACAAAAAAGAATTCCCCCTTACTCTCCTCCTGACATGTCTTCCCTTTTTCTTTCTTCTAAAGACAAAGTGCGATAAACATACCTTAAGAGAAAGGAATGTTAAGCCAATGTGGGGGCTGTGGCCCATACCAATCACGAGCCAGCCCTAAGCTTTTGTGTTCTGCTGACCCCGACCTTTCTTTTACCTCAACCAATAAGAGGGCTAGCTGATCACTGTCTGGTGAGGGGTTTGATATCTGAACTGATGCCAATGTGGGACATTCACCACAGAGCTCCTAGAACTATAGCTGCAAGATTCTAAACAGGTTCTAAAGATGCAAACATAGAAACGTTCTATAAACTCAGATGTTAGCTGAGTAAGCGCTGTGAGGCAACATGCAATCAAATCAAAAGTTTGATGGACAATGACTTTAATGGAGCCTTACATGTTCTAATGTTTGAATATAAGAAATATAAGGTTTGCTGCAAACAAAGTGAATAACAAATACACTGAAGTGCCAGAAAATTTGGTAATTGATTGTATCTGCCAGTGCATATATAAAGCGATAGACATCCGTAGAAGCATGTAGAGCTGTTTCTGCCATAAGTATGGCAAGTTTTAGCGATTTTCAACACGGTTAAATAGTTGGAGCTCGTGAGATGGGTCATAGTATTTCGGAGGTAGATTTAATTTTCACGTGCTAAAATTGAGGGTGCACTGTGAATACAAGAATTCTGGCAAAACATCTAACTTAAGATTGTGGGAGTACATGACTGGCATCGGCTGGCAAGAATCATTTCACACGATTGGGGCGCAACACTGCTTGGGCATCGGGAACATCGCTATTGGACACTTGATAACTGGAAACAAGTAGCTTGGTCGGACGAGTCACATACAGTATCCTACTGTTTCGGGTAGATGTAAGGATCCGTGTGTGGAGAAAACCAAGGAAGCCATGGATCCCGCACATCAACTGGGCATTTTAAAGGCTGGTGGTGGCTACGTAATGGTATAGGTTTTGTTTAGCATTCACTGGGACCCCTGGTACGTGGAGAAATGTCTCAGACAGGTGAATGCTATGTGTGCCTCCATTCTGACGAGTTACACCCTTTCGTCTCCTGCGTTCATTCTGATGGGTTTGGCCTCTTCCAACAGGACAATGCATTGCCACACAAGTCTAGACATGCCAAATTAAGGTTAGAGTAACACTCACCCATTCCCACCTAAAGTACCACATCTCAATGTTATCGAACACATCTGGGATACCGTGCAACGCGCAGTGGAACACAGAAATCCTATACCTCGGAATTCAACAGAATTGTAGACTGCTCTACAGGAAGTATGGTGTTCATTGCCTACAGAATAATTTTGCAGAACAGCGCTCCCATGGGAGGCCTAAGTGGGGTGCCTAGATATTAGACTGGTGTACCAGTTTTTCTTGCACTTCAGTGTAGATGCATGTTCTGTAACTCTGACAGTCTGGGTAATATGGTAGTTTACTGCTTCACTGATTTATAGGGAGGTTAAAATTGTATGTTTATAATAATACATTGGCAACTGCGTTGAAATGTTTTGCAACAAACACTTCATGGGAAAGGAATGAATAAACCCCAGGCTATTAGCCATTTGCTAAAATAGGGTACTAAAAGGACTGAATAAACCCCAGGCTATTAGCCATTTGCTAAAATAGGGTACTGAAAGGACTGAATAAACCCCAGGCTATTAGCCATTTGCTAAAATAGGGTACTGAAAGGACTGAATAAACCCCAGGCTATTAGCCATTTGCTAAAATAGGGTACTGAAAGGACTGAATAAACCCCAGGCTATTAGCCATTTGCTAAAATAGGGAACTGAAAGGACTGAATAAACCCCAGGCTATTAGCCATTTGCTAAAATAGGGTACTGAAAGGACTTTCGTAAAGAAGCTTCATTGCTATAAATGTACCATTTGTCAGGCTTGGAAGAATTGTCAAAATAGAGGGCAAAATTGATTCAGCAAATACAGAGAATTTCTGGAAGAAAAACTCCTAAAGTCTACCAGTCACCTGGGGCTTGGAAGACTAATTTACAAAAATATTGCCAAAGCATTGTATGTTTCAATAATGGACATTTGTGTTGATCAGTGGCAAAAACTCTAAATTCATTCCATGTTGTAACACAACAATATGTTGAAAACTCCAAAGGGGGAGGATACATTTAACAATGACCAAATGCTTATTTGTGATGTCAGTTAAGATGTTTACCTTCGTCCAAGGTATTTTATGCAGGGATAGATGTAACACTCAAGCCCAGATATCAACATCCCAAAAGCTGACAGATGAAGGAAGATAATGAAAGAATGAAGATGTATAAATAACGAATAAATGTTTCTTAATAACATGAACCACAGGCAAGACACCCCATCTATCTTCATTCTCCCTTCTGACATATATGTTACCTAATTGTATGAATTAATTCTGCATTAAGAGGCAATTGCAACACAATATACTCCCTGCAGGCCATGTCATCCTAACACTTCAATGACCACATTCCAATAAATCAATATGAAACGTATTACATGGCATTTGATTTGTCATAGGAACCAGTACATCTCATCTATAATGACATTCAGTCAAATTCTAAGCAAGCAGTTACTGATTAAAGCACTTTCATCCAGAGAAATCTATAATATTATTAGGACATGAAAACATCTTAATCTACAATCCAGCGGGTGAATTTGACCTGAAAACCAGCCTATTGAGTCCCCATGATTAAGACAAGAGAAACGAGTTTGGAACAATCTGTAAGACTGCATCTTAGATGAGAAACTTAATGTGTCTTAGCAAAGAAGCAAAAAGGCGTTGCAAGAATTACACGGTCACTGTTTTACAAAGTTTGCTTTGAGGGATGTTTTCCCCCATTCATCAAAGTCCCTTCAAATACGCTGATTTCAGATTCGTTCAGGTGTATTAGGCTTTCTTAGTGCAAATCATGTAAACACCCAACTTTTATTTTCATCTAACTATACACCACAATTGTTTTATTGTTTGCATATCATCTAAACCAACAGACTGTTTTATTAGAGTCACAAGTCCTGAGGGGGGCAGTTATAGGTGGTAACTGGGGAAAAGGGGCAAAACGGGTGTAGAAAATATAGAAAATTTGGATGGGAGGCTGCCTGCAACTGGGGATTGGATTAAACCTCTGATTCATATCTATAAGAGGTCCTGTATACAGTAGACAAGGATTAATCAGTATGCTCTTAAACAAGAACAAGGTCAGACTATCTTGTCAGAGACCAAGTCTTCAAATGATTTTGTTTTTCTGTTTCAGGACTTCTTCTAACCCTTACGGTGATCACTAACCTTAAGCCTAAGTTCACCTCACCTTAAATATCATTCGCTTTGATTTTGAGCTGATTATGTTTATGAAAAATATAACAGCAAAACTTTCAAAAGCAATGTAATTGCGAGTGGTTATGGAGCAATAGCGCTGGGGATATGTTGATACTAAACATAATTGCATTTATACAAATACAGTGCCTTTGCAAAAGTATTCACCCCCTTGGCTTTTTACCTATTTTGTTGCATTCCAGCCTGTAGTTCAAGGTTTCCTTTATCTGAATTGTATGTGATGGATCAGAACACAATAGTCTAAGTTGGAGAAGTGAAATGAGAAAAATATATACATAAAACTATTTTCTTTAATAAAAAATAGAAAATTGGCATGTGCATATGTATTCACCCCCTTTGTTATGAAGCCTATAAAAAGCTCTGGTGCAACCAATTACCTTCAGAAGTCACATAAATAGTGAAATTATGTCCACTAGTTAGCAATCTAAGTGTCACATGATCTGTCAGTACATATACACACCTTTTTTGAAAGGCCACAGAGGCTGCAACACCTAAGCACCACTAACCAAACACTGCCATTAAGACCAAGGATCTCTCCAAACAAGTTAGGGACAATGTTGTTGAGAAGTCAGGGTTAGGTTATAAAAAATATCAAAATCTTTGATGATCCCCAGGAGCACCGTCAAATCTATCATAACCAAATGGAACGAACATGGCACAACAGCAAACCTCCCAAGAGACGGCCGCCCACCAAAACTCACGGACCGATCAAGGAGGGCAATAATCTGAGAGGCAGCACAGAGAAGGTAACCCTGGAGGAGCTGCTGAGTTGTAACTCAGCAGAGACTGGAGTATCTGTACATAGGACGACAATAAGCCTTACACTCCATAGAGTTGGGCTTTATGGCAGTGGCCAGGAGAAAGCCATTACTTTCAGCAAAAAAATGGCACGTTTTGAGTTTGCAAAAAGGCATGTGGGAGATTCCCAAACTGTATGGAGGAAGGTGCTCTGGTCTTTTCGGCCATCAAAGAAAACGCTATGTCTGGCGCAAACCCAACACATCACATCACCCAATGAACACCATCCCCACAGTGAAACATGGTGGTGGCAGCATCATGCTGTGGGGAAGTCTTTCAGCAGCCGGGACTGGGAAACTGGTCAGAGTTTAGGGAAAGATGGATGGTGCTAAATACAGGGATATTCTTGAGCAAAACCTGTACCACTCTGTGCGTGATTTGACCCCAAACATACTGCTAAAACAACACTTGAGTGGTTTAAGGGGGAACATGTAAATGTGTTGGAATGGCCTAGTCAAAGCCCAGACCTCAATCCAATAGAAAATCTGTGGTAAGACTAAAAGATTGCTGTTCACAAGCACAAACCATCCAACTTGAAGGAGCTGGAGCAGTTTTGCAAGAAGGAATGGGAAAAAATCCCAGTGCTAAGATGTGGCAAGCTCATAGAGACTTATCCAAAATGAATTGGAGCTGCGATTTCTGCAAAAGGTGGCACTACAAAGTATTGACTTGAGGGGGGTGAATAATTATGCACATTGACTTTTTCTGTTATTTTGTCCTATTTGTTGTTTGCTTCACAATAAATACATAAATCCTTTTCAAAGTTGTGGGCATGTTCTGTAGATTTAATGATGCAAATCCTCAAACAATCCATGTTAATTCCAGTTTGTGAGGCAACAAAACACGAAAAATGCCAAGGGGGTGAATACTTTTGCACTGTACTGTATAATCACATACACAAAACTGTATATGAAACTAATTGCTGACATGCAGGACTGTTTCTCTGAGAGGATTTTAATTAATATGGTGTGGGTTTTGAGAAGTGAGTTTCTAGCTTTGAAAAAATGTTATACAAATTTAGGAATCATGTGTGTGTTAGCAGATGTGAAAAACTGTAAATTGGGCACCAATGCAGTACAGCAGTTTGTAGGTCTTTTAACACTCTAGCTGTAGTGTTTATATTACCTGTGAAGATACACAAGAAGAGGAAAGAGACAGAGAGAGAAAAAGAGGGAGTGATAGAAATAGAGATGGAGGGGTGTGGAAAGAAGCATATTTAACATTCACACTAATCTAATAAATGAACATTTGATTACACAGAACAAAAAGTCAGACCAGACAGAGAACAGAAAAAGAGGGATGGATGGAGAAAGAAGGGGAAAGAAGAGAGACAGTGACTGGGGAATAGAGACAGACGGAGAAAGGAGAGCTATTGTAGCAATGATAAAGCAAAAAAGAGGAAAGGAAGGAGATAGAAAGAGAGATAGATGGCAGGAGAAAGGACAGAGAGAAAGCAAGAAAAAATATAAGCACATGCTTCAAGTCCCACTGACAAGCAGATAGCAGTGCAACAAATAGAGATCAAACACTGAATCACACAAGCCCATGCGATAAACAGGATAACTCCTGCAGGCTCTTTGGCAATGGCATATCAGAACAGATAGTTTGTCAAAACATTTCTTTCATGTTTTCAGAAGGTTATTACTACGAATTGAGCTTTTTAAAGGCAAAGTAGCATATTATATTTTTTTATCCTGCACTATGGAGTTTAAGATATTATTACTTTTTATAATGGTGACAATTCACCTTTTTAAGTCCAAAATAAATGTTGTTTGACAGAAAAGGACAAATATTTAACAAATTAATGGGATTGATAAGGCCATATGCAACTTATTTCTCTCTTTTATGTGCTCAAGTAACAATGCAGCTTACAGTACAGCCCTGCAACAAGTTCTTACTGAAGTTAAACCTGTCACAAGTTCTGACTAAATTCAAATGTTTTTACTAAAGTTAGACCAGAAACATGTTTTGAAGTAATTCTGCTGCTTATTAACTCCTTTCATCAAATAAATACAGTGATTTATTAGACAAGTTTATATACAAATACAATTAGCAGACAGTATGCAGACGTTAGGAGCATATAAATGTCTTCTCATTTGTTTAACCACATTGAACATAAATCCTCCCTATATCTTAACCATCTAAAGTTATTTAGACTACAGTCTGTCAGTTTGAACTCTGCACTTTTTATCCTGAAGGGGAGGGCGAGGGGTTTGTGGAGAGGGTGAGTGGAGTGTGGGGGGAACCACAAATCAAACAGTGATCAGTTGCCTAACTTAGCAAAGGAATGTCCTAGAGGTGACACCTGCCGAGAGAAAGAGATCCTGACATGTTCTGCCAAGCAGTTCTGGAATTTAACACAGAGGGGAGCGAGGCAGGGAAGGACAGGATTAGAGATATGATTTTGAATGTAAATGATTGGACAAAGAACAGAGGTGGTCTTCACACACACACTCTCAGAATAATCTACACTTTAGAAAATACCTGCCTTCTGTATCTGCCAGAACATCCCATCCCCAGGACCAACTCTGTCACCTGAGTCATTCCTTTTCCAAACAACACTGCCCAAAATGTTCCATTATTAGGCTTCAGATATTGCTACACATGATATATAGAAAAAATTGTCTAATAAAATAAACAAAAAAGGGAATTAGATTAATTTTAAACAAAAACAAACACTATTGTTTTATACTAATTACTGAAAATGTATACTTTTTCCTCAAAATGTCAAGATGTTTCTAACCTGTAAATATGATTATAAAATAAACCTAAACAAAAGTGCATTCTACTTTTTGAAGTACATCTCAGTCACAAGGAACTACTAATATAGCCTTCAATGGCTTCTTGTTTCACTGGGGAATGACAATGAGCTAATACACATCTAACATCTATTTGGAAAGCCAAAGAACTCATAAATGACACAACTGAGACAAACGTTGGTTTCGGTTTGTTTTTCAATTGAATTGTTCACATTATAGGTCACATTAAAAGTTTAAATAGTTCTGACAAAAACCTGGCATTTTAACAGGGGTGTGTAGACTATTTATATCCACTGTATGTACTACTTACCACCATTATAGTAAAAACGTTCAAAACCAGCGAAACTGTAATAAACATGCATGTTACAGGATGCAATCACTTTAAAGAGCTGCAAAATTATGAATTTGCTGGAAGAGCAGCAGACTGATTTTGAACCTATGCTGAGGCAGTACATGACACTGGTTGCAGCATTTAGACCACCAGTTAGACAAACCGTTAGACCAACCGTTAGACCGACCGTTTGACCGACCGTTAGACCAATCGTTAGACCACCCGTTAGACCAACCGTTAGACCACCCGTTAGACCACCCGTTAGACCACCCGTTAGACCACCCGTTAGACCACCCGTTAGACCACCCGTTAGACCACCCGTTAGACCACCCGTTAGACCACCCGTTAGACCACCCGTTAGACCACCCGTTAGACCAACCGTTAGACCACCCGTTATACCACCCGTTAGACCACCCGTTAGACCAACCGTTAGACCACCCGTTAGACCACCCGTTAGACCAAACGTTAGACCACCCGTTATACCACCCGTTAGACCAACCGTTAGACCAACCGTTAGACCACCCTTAAGATCACCCGTTAGAAGACCGTTAGACCACCCTTTTTTTTTTTTTTTATATTCCAAAATTCTATGAAAGTGTAACCACACTAAAGAAACACATTTGTATGAAGAAACTTCATAGACCTTATGAAGCCTTCAAAGATCCTTCAAGTCATTCATAACAAAATGTCACATTAAAAGGTTGCAAAAACAAGAACAGCATGTACTTGTAAACATAAAAAAGTCTAATGGGAATTCCACAGAAAGATGATATGACATTATGCTCTGTTAATAACAATGTGACAAGGAGATGTCTGAGCTACAGTATCCGCTATCTATTTGAAGAATCCTTGGAAGAAAGTCAGACAGAAGCCATCTGATCAAATTTAAAACCCTAACCCATCGTCTTTTTTTCACCCTCTCTTTTCTGAACTCATTTAGACTTGTTCTCCCTATCCTCCACCTCTCCTCAGGAATTTTGAGAATTAGTATTTGACAAACATCTGTATCGGGCATTAGTGCAGTATTTCCTCTGTGGTTTTCTGAAGTGATGTTCTGTTTTTAGACAGAAAAATGCTCTGCCCATCTCATAGTTCTGATTTCTACCTGTTTGGTTAAATACGTTGAACTAACGGATGTGGTTTAAAAAACTTTTGTGTCATTGTTGATGTTTTGCATAAAGGGAGAATTTTGTCATAGAATTGCATGTCTAACTATGCTAGAGGCCTCTTGTAAAGCTTTGTGGACCATTCATATGGTTGAATAGACATGGGTGTATGTGGAGTGTGGACACTATAACCCTGTGTGCGAAAGTGTCAGTGTTATCTTTTACCATAAGTTTTATCTGTTGTACAAACATGCTATCTGTCTACAGTAGTAGGGAGAGAGATGGATGGCTGGGAGGAAAAGGGGACAGGATGGAGCAGTGAGGAGTAAGGGAGAGGAGAGAAGAGAGGAGGAGAGGGATGAGGTGAAAGAATGAGGAAAGAAAGAGAGATAGAGACAGAGCGGAGAGAAGAGGAAAGTCCTTTCATGCTCAATGTAATGAAACTGCTTGCTATCTTCAGCAAGTCTGGTTAAACACAGATACCACTAAACCACACACACACACACACACACACACACACACACACACACAGACACAAACACACAAAATCTGGATCACCAGCGAGTATGGTCAACCACAGATAACACAATCACACACACACACACAAAATCTGGACCACCAGCCAGACCACAACTACCGCAACTGTAACCACGGAGACACCCATTCCTTTATTTACAGGACTATTTACAGAGGCCATCTGTCATTCACTCCGGGCTCACTCCTCGGTACAACCTGAATGCAAGAGTCTGGATTGATGGGAAAACAGCCACTGGACTACCCCGTTATAGTTTGACATAACATGACTTAACAACCCCGAAATATGATGACTCTAAATAGACAGGAAAGGTTATGGGGAGGAGCAATTTTAACAATCATTAACTAACCACAGTGGTGAAATAATTTGGGACATAAACCATTTCGGACCATAGATTCATAGACGGTATCAGTGAAATGACGTCACCAGAGACTGACCCTATGTGCCTGCCGAAAGGAAGGAGAAATTCAAAAAGAAATAAAAGAAATACAACCAATTAATCATTCAGCTGCTTGTCGAGGGCCATGCACACACACACACACACACACACACACACACACGCACGCACACACGCACACGCACATGCACACATACACACACACACACACACACACACACACACTCTACAACTGCAGTAAAGTCTTCAATGATTTATTGGAATGTGTGTTTCTGACAGGCCAAATCCCAAAACCTGGGCGATAGAATGTCAGTTTGTAATCCAACAATTCATAAAAAGCGGCTTGTCAATATCTTTTGATACAGCAGTGGTTCCCAAGCCTCTCCTGGGTACTCCCCAGTCGTTCCATGTTTTAAATGTAGCCCTGATCTGGCTCATCTGAATCAAGCAGCCAAAGGCTTGTTAATTAGTTATTAAGATGATTCAGGTGTGCTAGCTCTGGGAAACATCTAATACATGGAACAGCCACGGAGGCCCCAGGAGAGATTTGAGAAACACTGGGCTACAGGTAGGATAAATCCCATTCATTTGTTTGTGGTTTTAAAAAAAGTGTGAACAATTAACGATCATGCAAAAGAATATGCATGCGTGATTTCAAAACGTTGTACATTTAGGTTACACATAGCAGGCCTGGCTAGACACCACATACAGCGTTGCTCGTAGCAGAAGTCAATCGCAACCTTAATAAGTAGTTGAATATTCAGAAGGGGCGGGGTTTGAGTCGGTAAAATCTGAGCGGGCCTACTCAGTTTTACAGAAAGTGTTGAATAAATTCAACGAGGCAAAACGCAATCACAATATTACGTATGTTACTCATAGGGATAAGTCATGTATGTTTTAACCTTGCAAATCCTAATTAAAATGATAATTACAATAGATAATATTCTCTTGAAAAGGCTAATTAGATGTATTTTATTCAAAATATATGATTCTCAAATTACGCATGCAGAGTTTGAAATGCCACTAACCTTTTAAAACCTGCGTAAAATTACATGTATTGTTCAATAAATGTAAGATAATTATTTATATTCCTTAAAAAGAGGATGAGTCATTCTTTGAGAAGACCCTACTAGAGACCAAACTACAGAGAACTTCAATATGGATCGTGTTTCTTAAGTGTACCAGTCAATCTATTGCTTAACACTAACCACATATAATTAAACGTACATGCAGCCCTTGCAGATGCAATTGCATTATATAGTTAAGCATTTGTAATATATGGTAAGGCCTTACGGCTACATTTGCACTCATTGAGGTATCTGATTTGCGTAGTCGAGCAGTGCACCTCTGGTAGCCGGATACAAACCTGACCATTATCATGCACAGATACCTATTGATTGCAACAATATTGCACTAAGTTGTACATATCGGGCATGCATTGCAACGATAAAAAAACAGATGCAAGGCTGTAACCGCATTGTTTAAAATTTATACTGGGCATACTTGTGTCGAGAGACGCACTAGAGACTGAGTAAACAAATCGCACTCACCCCGTGTGTTGCTTCTAATACCGTGATGACAACGAGTGCAAAACTCCTATCAAATAGAAACAGAAACAATGATATATGCGCGGCTTTTCAAATAATCAAACTGTAAATAATTACTTTGTAATAACAAATCTATTCGCTCACTATAACAGCATACAAAGCGGTTAAGTTGGTAAGCATCATTAAACTATATTGAGAGCCTACAGCTACAGATCATTTTGAACAAACATATACGCACCAGAATGTCATTTTCAGTCCCGACTGGAAAAGAAAACTCAAGTAGTTTTCCCAGTAGCGCGCAGATCAATCTTCTCTCCAAGCCGCTAGAAGTAACTAGACGATCTCATTGAAGAATCCAAAAAGCGGCTATGCCTCGGACAGACTGGAAGACGAAAGGTAGAGATAAAGCAGTACCATTTAAACGGGGAAGAATCACGCATAACATTTTTTGCAGGGGGGTTTGAAATAACAGGGTATTTTCGTGGGTTGGCGTTATAAAGAATAGATAAAGTTCAAACTCACCGAAAATCAGTTATGAAAACGATCGTCCCCTGCCCGACTTGTTTCACGCACCGCTACTACTTTGCAGTGCAGAAGCAGAGATTGGGGGTGGGGCTAAGCAATGTCGCTCATGGGCTACCTATTTTTATCCACTTGTTACCAATATCATCTTAGAAAGCCCGATGTACACCATTACAATAAGTGATAAAAAGTAAATTCAATATTACGTTGGTGTTTAAATTCAATGGAATAAGAGAAAAAAATGCCCATTGAATCAGGCAATATGAAAGTAAGACTGACTTGTTTAAAACACTTGTAGCCTATAATTTATGAAAGGCATATTTAGGGTAATATATATAGGGTAATATACTGGGTGATTGCTTTAAAAAAATGCCCTATTAAACTGTAAAAGAGCACACAATAATGAACTGAACTGGTCGCTCATCTTAAATGGGTGGATTTTCAACCTTATCTTTATTTAATCCGCTCTGCTCGGACCTTTACAAAAACGTGACAGGTATTACGGCTTATCAACATGGTAATTGAATGCTACATGTTGGGGCGATAATGAAACGTAAAATAAAGTTTTTATGTCCAAACGTATTCCTGTAACCTGAGGCAACATATAAACTGCTCTAGATCGATTGGTGTATCCATCCGCCTAAGAAATTAATGTGTCTTCAAAAAAGTTCATTTTACAATGAAAAAATACGTACAACGATTTACAACTAGCTACCTTATTAGTTATAGATGTTAGCAGAATATGAAAAACATGTGTTTTTGTTTATTTTGAAGTTCTGCGTTATTGCACAAAAGACCTGCTTAAGCAAGTGTCAGGGGCGTGCGCAGTGGAAGTAGATCCGGCCGGAGCAGGTTAGAAAGAAAAAGTTAGGGGGTTGCAGAAAGGAACGGTCCCACGACTGCACGCAAAGAAGTCGGGGCAAGTGAACTCTGTTCTGAAAACTTTTCTGTTCCATAGCCGTGAAAGCAGGAGAATATGACAATTCTCTCATGTGTTTTTTAGTACAATTTATCAATGTTAAGTTGTGGCGGATTCTTTTCTGAAAATGAATAAAAACTTGAAAAGGCTCGCGGCAGGGTTGGTGCTCGTAGCCCTGTGTATCGCAGTCCAAGAGGCAGAATCAGCGGTGAGTAGTCAGCCTACAATTACTTTACACATTCATTGATGTGTTTCTGACGACATAAGAACCTGATAACACAGTTAAAGCAATTCGCTTTAAGTGCACCATATCCTACTCCCAAACTCCCTCCCGTCGTGCTGGCGAACTTATAAATAGAATGGATATTTTTTCATAAGTTTTCCTTTTCTACTTTAGTCTAAGGAGTCTCACTTTTTAACATTCTGTTGCCAAATAATGTTTTACAGTTTATTGCCTGAGTTTTTATACTTATTTAATATTACGCAGATGTTACGTGCGTTATTATAGCCTACGTTATTATAGGCTTGAGCTATGTTGCATAGTTGCGAACACGGTCCATTGTAGGAAGGAAGCATTTGTCCAAGTTCGCTTTGTAGTTGTTCAGAATTCTGTAGAATACATGCCCGGCACCCTGTCCCGGCTTTAGGTCGTGCGCATCAAAAAAAATGTAGACGTCTGTTCTGCGCGGCTTAACTATTAGAACCATGCCGAGGCTTCTACTAATTCTGTTCAGTTATTTACAAATGAAAACATTTAACTAGACATACGTTCATGTGTCTCCTTTAAGACTGGACAATGTAATGTCACAAGGCGCGCATTGAGATTATAAAGCCATGTAGCCTGTTTCTTTGATAACTTTTATGTGCCATTTTAATGGATAATTGGCACAGCTCCACTTGAAGTTGAGAGATAGTGTCTTACATTGCTTGTTGAAAAGTGAGAGTGAATATTATCCGCTGTCACTGCCAATTGGGCCGGCCGCATCAGTAAACATGGTGTCTAAACGTTAAACAAAATGTGTTTTTTGTAACATGAATGCGACATAAATGAAAAGTTCAGTTTTCTATAATTTATTAGTTATTAATCAGGGGTGAATCCAAACCCATTCTTGTGTAATCACCAGTCATTAAGATTTATGCGTTTATTGTTAAGTTCTCACGTAATTAACAGAAATTATACACTATCATTTCCCTGTTATTAGGCTATGCACTGACCTTTGTTTACTTTTGCATTAGGCCTTTAGGTGATTTATAATTCTGCTCAACAGCGGCATACAGAGAATTAAAATTAGCCACGTCAAAATTCCTATCTGGAGTTGGCAATTTGTTATTGTCACACCGATTGTCCAGAGTAAGATGTTGTACTAGTTTACATTTTTGTTCCATTCAGCTGGTTCTCTCTCTCAGAGTCAGACACAACAAGCGCTGTACTCTTGCAGAGAATGAACCAGTCTTTTCAGGATGCCAAGATACCAAGTTGTGGCTTGCTATCAGAGCCGGAGGCAGAACTGAGGCAGCAACCTGTAAGGCTGTAGCACTGACTAGAGTAATAATAACCGGTGCAAAAAAACACTGACACAGGGTCAAATGTGACATCAGCTAATGACAGCGAGGGGCTGTACCGAGGTCAGGTTGAACTAGGTCAAATCAGACCTGAAAGGGACTGCAGTGTGGAACTCAGAGGCATGATGTCCGGGGGCCCTACAGTTTTCCCGGGGGTTTTGTTGTCAGGGAGTTCCAAATAGAGGTGGATGGAATGGTGGACTCTTTCCCGCCCCTAGAATGTGTGTATGTGTGTGTGGGGGGGGGGGCTGATGATGAGAGGGATACATGGAATGATGAGACATGGACTGATAACTGCTTTGCTTTGGACTGATTGGCACATTTGTGTTAACCTTGGTTAAGACAGGTAAAGAGGCCTGGGACTGGAAAAGGGAGGGACAGTTTTGGTCACCTTGTGCGATAAAGAGTTCCAGAAGTGCAGTCTGGGATTGTTGTGTCTTTGCTTGAGTGTGCAGAATCACGTGTCTCCTGGATGTGCAAGAGAGAGACAAGCGGTAGAGAGACTCCTTATCTCTTCACTATCATAGCTGAACAGGTTTCACAGAAGCCATCCATAGCAGCTTCTGGGTTGATTAAGGCCAAATGCCTTGCTCAAGGGTTTAGATAGATTTGGATTTGATCTCATTCTCTTTCTCTCGATCTCACTTTTCCAAGTAATTCCCATTTGCTTCTCTCAGTGTTCCTATTCCTGCTCATCATTCTCAGATCCCATCTGGGAATCTGTCTCAGCGGGGCCCTCTGGTGGTTGCTTGTATTGCTTATCTGACTTGGAATGTATTCTCCGCATGGTGACTGAATCTGCTATGGAATTCTGGAAATTGGATTAGTACAGCTACTCTCCACCCTCCCTCTTTTTCGCTCGTTCTTTAACTCTCTTGCATTCTGTCTCGCTCACTTGCTCCCTGTCTCTCTTTTAATGGCGACAACATTACTTTTTGCTCTTGAATATGTTTTAACAATGCATATAACTTCTGTTGTAAGGCTTTGTAGCTAGTTCGCATTTATTATATTCTCCAGTATTAACAGATTTCTTTAAATACTGCAGGTTTCTGGTTTAGTCACCGGTAACATATGTATTCTTATATTTGTGTGTGTCGATAGCCATCTCTAGTTTTCTGTTGTAATGTACACCGTGGCTTTGAAACTGTCATACTTGAGCGCACTTCCATCCCTCCATTTCTTCAACATGCACAGGGTTGTGAGTACAGAGGCGATGTGCACACAAACCTTTAAGGTGACCCCTGTCGCAGCGTCACAGGTGGAGTTAGTGTAGCACAGACCGGAGTGTGGAGACCCCTTTCTCTCTGCTCTCTCTGCTCTCCCTCTCTCTCCCTCTGCACTCTCTCCTCTCTGTGCTGTCTGTCTCGCTTCTCTCTTTCCTATCTGCTCTCTCTCTCCTCTTTCTCTCTCTCTCTCTGCTCCCTGGTTCTCCCTCTGTTCTCTCTTTCCTCACTCTGCTCTCTCTCTCTGTCTCTCTCTCTCAGACTCTCCCTCTGCTCTCACTCTGCTCTCTGCACTCTCTCCCCTCCCTTTGCTCTCTCTGTCTTTTTTTTGTCTGTTACACTGTTTAATCATGGTTAAAATCTCCATGGGTGTGTGTGTTTAGCCATAACATCCCCCTATGGGAGGCATGCACTCACCCTAAACAGTGTTCGAGGTGAAACAGGTCTAATTTCTCCATCCCTCTCTCCTCTCTCTCCTTCCCATCTTTATTCTGTGTCCTTTATTCCCTTTACCACTGCTCCTTCTTTTCCAACCCATGTTCCCTACCTCTCTCCCTGGAAGAGTGCATCTTTGTCTCACCTGCTGGGAGGTCGAGGGAGAGGCTCCACAACATCCCTTTCACGAGCAGCCAAACAGGCAACCGATTTCGGAATGCAAACACCACCACGGCAATCTCTTTCAACTGCCTTCTCAACGGATGGACATGAAATGTTTCTTCTCTTTTACAAGAGCAAATGGAATAATATAGACAAAAAATCTGTGGACTGGAAAGGGTTATTGTATATACTAATTGAGTGTTAGGAAGACAGGTGAGGGCATGAGGTTGGGTGTAGGACGCTTCAGACTCTAAGCACAGTGTGTCGGAGACTGATTATGCCAGTCACCCAATCAGGAAGCTCCACAGAAGGCCAAGCCTTGAACAGATTCGTTTTCATGGCAACAACTTGAAGTGAACATTATATATATTTTACAAGATTTTTCTTGTGTTAATTTAGCTATTACTCTTTAGTAAATAGCTTGTGTTTTCCCTTATGACCAATAAAGTTTAGTGATGGGAAGTGCAACTCTTTTTACTGACTTCACGGATCATTGAAGGATTCAGTGAAAAGCACAATTGTTTACACTTATTTCATTCATTTGAATCATCAACACCCAGAGAACCGTGTTACCGACTGCCAGGGTCGCAGTCAACGTGGGGAAAGGTGGAAGTGATTCAGGGGCACGTGGCCTGGCAGGGCCCACTGATCATAATGTCAATGTCGTCTATAAGGCCACCGCCCTGCCTACTGCCATTGGTCAATAAACTAAAACCCCAGGCACCATTTAGAAGCTTCTCCTTTACAATTGGGGAGCAACTGCTGGCACGTTTTAGTTACATTTATAACAACTAGGCAAACAAAAAATGTATTTGTTAATGCATTTTAACTACAGTAAATATATTTGCAGCTTTTCCAGAATGAGATTGAAGTTTGTGAACTGCAGAGTTTCTAACAATAACAAATTCTTCACAAACTGCTCATCACTAATAAGGTCATTGACAGGTTTGAAAGTCCATGGACTTATCCGTAACTTAATTTATGGTTCTTAACTCATGATCCGCAGGTCTTACATTTGTTCGGAACCGATGTCTGTGACAGAATGCTATGACGCCATTGAACTGAACACATTTTGTGACTTCAGCATACGTTGGATTGAAAGGAAGCTTTTTGTAGAATTAGCTTTTATAAAAAAATTAACAGAATATTACTGCTGTATTGAATTTGGCACGTGAACAGCTGTTGTCATAGTTACTCCCTGGTCCTTCTTCGGACCAGGGAGTAACTATGACAACAGCCGTTCACTCCCTCCAAGTGGCTTGTTTGCAGCCCCACTGTTTGATATCGGATTACTCTCATTAACATTCAATAAAATCAAGACACTTGCAATAAATAAAAATATATATAATTTGTGATTGTCGCACTTGAGCAACCAATTGGAGCCCTATCTTAAATTTTTTCTCTTTGCTACTCTCTCATTCATCTCTCTCAAACTCTCTTTCTTTGCGTCTCTCTCATCTCTCTCTCCCACCATCTCTCTCCTTGTAACGGATGGCCATGGCCTGTGCCGTGCCAATATATTTCTATATTCTGTGTATTCCTTTTCTGGTGTATCTGTTTCCATCTTTTGTTCATTGGTTTCCCCTGCGTTTTACATTCACCTGTTTCCTGTTCCCTCATTAGGTATTGCATTTAGTTCTGTTGTTTGTTCAGCTCCCGGTTGGTCAATGTTTTCATGTTGATGGCAGTGTTTATCGTGAGTCTGTATATTAAATTACATCTGTCTTGAATACCTCTGCGCCTGTGTCTTGCCTCCATGCCATTCCGAGACACTCCTATATTTCTGTCAGGAATATGGGAACAAGCATAACCCTAACAGAATCTAAACAGGTGGCTGTTGGATAAACTGGGCATTTTCACCCTTAAGCTTGGTGAATAAGATATCTGTCACGACTTTGAGAGCAAACCATCTATTTATAGGTCATTCACGAAGGTCGACAAGACTTGTGGAAGCAGCAAAACCATCCAGTAGACCAGTGGCTCCCAACCTTTTTCAGTTACTGTACCCCCAAAAAGATTTTACACTGTTTGGGTTATCCCTGAAGTACCACCTCATGTTAATTTCACTAGTAAGTTTATGGTGCCATGAGTGTTTTCAAGTATCTCCTTTGGAGAGGCCAGGTACCCCTAGGGGTCCTAGTAGCCCTGGTTGGGAACTACTGCAGTAGACCAGTACACACTTGTCATCTGTGATCACCTCACCCTGGAGAATTCACAAAGTGTATAATTTGATTGCAAATCTATTTATAGGGAAGTCCTCTATAAATTGTGTAATACTCGCATCAGGGCATTCCTCCCAAAATAGTTGATGTGTAGAGGACACCAATTTCACAAAGATAAGCAATAAAATACACTGCTCACATAAATTAAGGGAACACTAAAATCACACACTGGGTTTCGATGACGGAAATACATTAAAGATCAAAATCATCACTGGTCATTGTGTAATTCATTGAGAACAAATCGACATAACAACGGTCAATGGAAACCAAAATCACCTACCGATTGAGGGCTGGAGTCAAATTCAAGCCGAAAATCTAAGTAAACAGAATCACGGGCTGTTCCAACTTGCGTGATCTTCATCACGGCAACTCATAATGTGACTCAGTAGTGTGTACGGCCCCCATGTACCTGTATGTACTCCCGACAACGTCTGCTCATGCTCCTAATGAGATGGTTGATGGTGTCCTGGGGGATCTCCTCCCAGACTAGGATCAGGGTATCAGTGAGCTCCCGCACAGCCTGTGGCACTACTTAACGGCGTTGGATGCACCGATACATAACGTCCCTGAGTTTATCAGTTGGATTCAGGTCATGGAAACGTGAAGACCAGTCAATGGTATTAATGCATTTGTCATCCAGTAACTGCCTACACACTCTGGCCACATGAGGCTAGAAATTGTCCTGCAACAGGATGAACCCAGGGCCCACTGCATCAGTGTGAGGGTTGTTTGAGGATTTCAACCTGGTAACTAATAACAGTCAGGGTACCGTTGGCTAGCATGTGGAGATCTGTGCGATCCTCCAAGGACATGCTTCCCCAGACCATCAATGACGCACCGCCAAACCGGTCATGCTGGATGATGTTGCCGGCAGCATAACGTTCACCACAGCATCTCCAGACTCTTTCACGTTTGTCACATATGCTTAGTGTGAACCTGCTCACATCTGTGAAGAGAACGGGGCACGAACGGCAAACGTGACAATTCTGGTGTTCTCTGGCGAATGCCAATCGAGCTGCAAGTTGCTGGGCTGTGAGCACAGGTCCCACTAGAGGAAGTTGGGCCCTCATGCCACCCTCATTAGATTAGATTAGATTCAACTTTATTGTCATTGAACAGTACAAGTACCGTACAAGGAAATGCAGTTTGCATCTAACCAGAAGTGCATATAGAGGAGTGCAAAAAAATGTATTAAGTATTAAGTATATACGAATGGAATGTATAGGTGTGCAATTAATGCAAATGCATTACATAAGGCAATTCTAAATGTGCAGTGGAATATTTACAGAAAATATGCAGGTATTAAGTATAAAGTATGTAAAAGCAAGAAAAATAGTTGTGGCAATTTTCAAAGGCATTCTGAATTTGCAGTCAAATTGAAAGAGTACCATGTGCACCTGAAATGCAGGGAAAACTGTTTTGTCAAAAACATGCACACCAGTGACCTGCTGGAGGTCATTTTGTAGGGCTCTGGCAGTGCACCTCCTGTTCTCCCTAACAAAAAGGAGCAGATACCGGTCCTGCTGATGGGTTGATGCGCTTCTACAGCCCTGTCCAGCTCTCATGTAACAGCCCGTCCCCTTGTATTTTCTCCATACTCTTATGACTGTACTGGGAGACATTGTGATTAATGTTTTGTTAATTTTATTGAGCAGTGTTTTATTAGCAACTACTAATGGCTCAGATAATCTAAAGTCAGACTACAATTAGGATAATTAATAGTGGCCTATACATATTTTTTAGGATTATACATTATACAGTTGGGTTGGGAAATAATTGGACACTGACACATGTTTTGTTATTGATAATCAATATGGGCTTAACGTGCAGTTTCAGCTATAATTTGAAGATGTTGACATCCATAGTAATATGTAGCTCATTCTTTTTCAAGGGACCAAATTTATTGGACAATTGACTCAAAAGCTGTTTCATGGACAGTTGTGGGCTATTCCTTTGTTATTTCTTCATAAATTAAGCAGGGTCTGGAGTTGATTCCGGGTGTGGCATTTGCATTTGGACATTTTTGCTGTGAACCCACAACATGCAGTCAAAGGAGTACTCAGTGCAAGTGAAAAAGGCCATGTTTAGGCTGAAAAAATAATTGATCAGAGAGATAGAGGGAAATTTAGGAGTGGCCAAATCAACAGCTTGGTACGTTCTTAGAGAAAAGAATGCACTGGTGAGCTCTCTAACAAAAAAACGGACAACCATGGAAGACAACAGAGGTGAAGGACCGTAGGATCCTTTCCATGGTAAAGAAAAACTGCTTTCACAACATTCAGCCAAGTGAAGAACACTCTCCAGGAGGTAGGTGTATCATTATCCAAGTTTACCCTAAAGAGAATACTTAATTAGAGCAAATATAGAGAGTTCGCCACAACTGCAAACCATTCATAAGCCTCAAGAATAGAAAGGCCAGATTAGATGTTGCCAAAAATCATTTAAAAAAGCCAGACCAGTTCTGGAACAGCATTCTTTGGACAGATAAATCGGTACCAGAATGATGGGAAGAAGAGAATATGGAGAAGGCTTGGAATGGTTCATTATCTGAAGCATACCACATCATCTCTAAATGAGGCTATGGAATGGCATGGGCATGCATGGCTTCCAGTGGCACTGGGTTACTGGTGTCTATTGATGATGTGACAGATGATAGAAGCAGCCGGATGAATTCTGAAGTGTATAGGGATATATCGTCTGCTCCGATTCAGCCAAATTCAGCGAAGCTGATTGGATGACACTTCACTTTATAGATGGACAAGGACCCAAATCATACTTCAAAAGCAACCCAGGATTTTTTTAAGGCAAAGAAGTGGAATAATCTGCAATGGCCAAGTCAATCACCTGACCTCAACCCGATCGAACATGCATTCCACTTGCTGAAGAAAAACTTAAGGCTGAACCCACGAACAAACAACAATTCAAGACAGCTGCGGTAAAGTTCTGGCAAAGCATTACAAAGGAGGAAACCCAGAGTTTGGTGATATCCATGCGTTCCAGACTTCAAGCAGTCATTGCCTGCAAAGGATTCTCTACAAAGTATAACATTTTATTTATGATTGGGTTCATTTGTTCCGTTTACATTTGAGCTCCTGAAATAAGGAGACTGTGTATGAAAATGGTTGCAATTCCTAAACGTTTCATACAATATTTTTGTTCAACCACTTGAATTAAAGCTAAAAGTCTGCACTTCATTTGCATCTGGGTTGTTTCATTTCAAATCCATTTGGTGGCGTACAGCCCAAATTACGAATATTGTGTCAGCGTCCAAACATTTCTGGACCTAACTGTAAATGAGCTAGCCAGTTCACTACATATAAAGTTACAGTTGTCACTAACTAGCTATTCAGCTGACTGAAATGTAATCAAGATTTAATTAACATTTTAAAATGTTCTTCATGTCTGAAATCTCAGTCACGCATCACATTCTTTGGGCCAGGGTTGCCAGAACACTAACTGTTGAAAAACCAATTGGTTGAAAAAGGTCCAAATTCGTTTTTCAAAGGAAACGAGTTTTCAAGTTTGTTCCCACTGTTTCTTTTCGTGAGGTTCCCACAACGGAAAAATATATTTTCAGCTCATGGGTTTTAGTCCAAAAATATAATTGGCCATAGTTTAAAACGTGGGGTTACATTCTGGTAATAGCTATTTATGTTATGTATGTTAAGAGTGTGTTTGTGGACTGTGAAATATAGTTAGTCAGCATGCTTATCGTCCTCATCCAGATCAGCGTTCTCCCAATGTTAACTGCAACACGCTTTTGAATTAATTCAAACATCCAAACTGTTTACATCTAAAACTAGAAATATTTGTGTCTGTTATTTTGAACATCAACAAACGCTTCAACTACCAGTGCTACTTTTGTTGTCCTCTCAGACAGTATGACGTCAATTGTCCTGAAGTGCGCGCAATAAACATGCGGGAATACGACTTTCTGCGCTCTCTATCTCAAACATTCACACGCAATAGCTTTCTGTCCCTGACAGCGCAGGTCACCACTAACTTATTTGCGACGAACAGCTCCTTTCAACATTTATTAACCAGTTAAATAGGACAGCGCAGTTTATTAGCCAAATAACCTGCCTTCTGCGACATTGTTTTAAAATTAGCCCATTTTAACGGAAATCTGCAGACATAGCAACACCGGTTTGCAATATGTGATTTTATTAACGTCAGTTTGTTCTGTGCACACAGTTGGATTTAGCTGTTGGAAACTGCTGACAAGGCAACTGCAAGCATGCGCACTCGAACAAGACTAGGAAAACAAACCCATGATTCCAAACTTTAGCGAAGAGACTGGCTAAATAAAAAAATAGTCAAATTATATGTCATTAACGTTATAAGCGTTGAAGAAGCCTGAGAACACGACAAAAATGTTGGAAAATTAAATGAAAATGTGGGTAAGGGCATTCACATAAATACTCCCTGCACTACAACCATCAACGTTCTTATTATTTCAATTAAAGTGAAATTGGGTCAAACGGTGGCGATTTTTAAGTTTGGAAGCGGACACTGAATGCACTACAGGAAGTATAGTGGCCTTCATTGTTTTCAAGAGAATTGTTTTTCTCAATGCCTGATGCTGATGGCTGTAGTGTAGCCGTAACGGAGCTGTTGATCTGTAAGGTATATCCCAGGTCATCGGCTTTCTGACCTGCCTTTAAATACCCTTTTGTTTAGGATTAACATCTGTCCTTTTCTGGATTATGACCAGAGACTATCTTAAGTGAATTTAACATATTTCTTTTGTACCCCCCACACACACGCACATATAATGCTCATATGCACAAGAACAAAACAACATGAGCTCCATGGCATCTCGTCTTGGCTCTTGTCAATGCTTTTCCCAAATCTAAATTGTATTCTTCCTCCTTTGATCTTTAAAAGAATGATTACTCAATGTGTCAAAAAACATGTTCTTAAGCCTTAGTTGGCTCCCTGGTCGGCAAAGAAGGAAGATACCGCTGCCAAACACACCAGCTGTGTGCCAGCCTTACCTGGCTTGGCTATCTCCAGCAGACACAGTGGAATGCAGCATCTTGTGCCATCAGGGTCTGGAAAAATGAAGGGACAAAGACAGACAAAGAAAGGAAGAGACAGAGAGTGAGAGAGAGACAGAGACAGAAGTGGGCCAGGGCAATGCAATCAGTTCCAACCAAACTGGGAGGAGAATACAAATAAATCTATTTGACACTCCGAAAGGAATCCACCAAAAAATATAACAAATTTGAATGGTACCTTGTACCATTCAAATACAGAGAGAAAACGCAGAATACATGACTACTATATCGGACCCCAAATAAAAAAAAAATTGACTGTGTACGAAAGTCAGCATGGCCTTGCTGTTGAGAGACCGCCCCAGGCAGACCTGGCTTGAGAGATCCGACTATGTTGGTGTTTTTCAACCCCTCCCTAGGGGTTGTTCAGAAGGGGGCGCTGGAAGCAATATTTTGGAAAGGGTGGCGTTGAGGTGCCTTGGGGGGCATTTGAAATCAACTTGGCGTCCAGCATCCAGATGCACATTAAGAACACTATTCAATACAAGTGGCTTTGTTGACATAACTGCAGCACAACCAGGCACAGGGCTCTCACTAACTTTCAATGGTTTTTAACTTATTTCCTTTGAAAGTTAATCCTTCTGCTTTTACCTCTTGAAAAGGGCCAGCTTGTTTTCAGTTGGAAAAATTCATAAGAATGATTGTTTGGCATTTCTGATAGGCTGTTGTTTAATTATGTTTTGAACGTTAAATTTTGCTAGCTTTTTCTAATTGGCAACCGTTTGTTTCCCTGGGAAATGAATACTCTTGTTTGTCATTCAGTATGTGCTTTTTTATTAATTTTGATGAGGACAATAGTAATAACAATAAAAATAATCATAACAATAATAATGATGATTATAATCATTCATATTCAGGGCAGTAGCCTACATCTTTTTTGATGGGGAGGTAAGGGAACTGGATGATGGATGGGGGGTGCTGGCCCAAAAGGTTGACAACCACTGGATGTGCATGCTGCTCACTAAATGAGGGGAAAACCGAGATCTTCTAATCCACTGCCATGAGGAAAGGACAATGGTGAAGCGTAAACCACATGGCGAACATAACCCGTATCCTTACCTATATTTGTATTTCCTTGTCATTCGCACTAGTAACTATTTGCTGATTTTTACGTTGTAGAATGCCAAAGCTATTGCTTCCCGAAGTCAATAAAGCCCTTACATTGAAATTAATAGAGAGACAGAAAGATACAGGGAGAGGCAGGTGGCAATAGCGAGAGAGACAGCTATAGTGACTGAGGGAGGCGGCAATAGATAGAGAGATGGCAACTGAGGCACAGCAGTAGATGCTGTGAGTCATAGAGAGACAATGATAGAGACAGAGGGAAGGAGATAGAGGGAGACAGCAATAGGGAGAGACAGAGAGACTAAGGACAGATATAATACAGTATCTGTCCTGATTTCCTTGCTGCAAACGCTTGTTATCAACCTCAGTTTCCTTCGCTGAAGGATGGTCCTCAGTCCTATTCCATGTCCCTTGTATTATTCCCATCCATTTGTCCTAGTCTGTGTCCCTAGTCCTATTCCCATCCATTAGTCCTAGTCCATGTCCCTAGTCCTATTCCCATCCATTAGGCCTAGTCCATGTCCCTAGTCATATTCCTATCCATTAGTCCTAGTCCATGTCCCTACTCATATTCCTATCCATTAGTCCTAGTCCGTGTCCCTAGTCCTATTCCCATCCATTAGTCCTAGTCCGTGTCTCTAGTCTTATTCCCATCAATTAGGCCTAGTCCATGTCCCTAGTCATATTCCTATCCATTAGTCCTAGTCTGTGTCCCTAGTCCTATTCCCATCCATTAGTCCTAGTCCGTGTCCCTAGTCATATTCCTATCCATTAGTCCTAGTCCGTGTCTCTAGTGTTATTCCCATCCATTAGGCCTAGTCCGTGTCTC